>QRFJ01000215.1:350748-470247 GCA_006176705.1 Cocos nucifera | reverse complement strand
CTTGGAAAACTTGGGTCTCCGTTACCAAGACCCAACATCATTATCCTTAGTTCTTCTCAAGTATTTAAGGATACATTTCAAGAAAGGTCCGAGTGTTCTTCACTGATTTAGACTGATGATCTGCTTGTTGCATTATAGCTATGGCAATCGGTTACTGCATGGTCGGTGACTATGCTGATTATAGGCCTTTCTATTGCAGATAGGCATAGATGAGATCTTGGCTCATGCTTTCTATTTCCTTCAGGTGTGTGGGGCAGCATTTTCTTGAAAGATGAATACTCACTGTTCTTGAAGGGGTTATTAATCCCCCTTTAGGTTTCCATACTTAAACCTCTTTAATTCCTCTATGTATCTTTTCTGTGAGTCCTAGCTATCTATTCGGGCTTGTTCCCCTATCCTATACCGTTTACATTCTAGAATAAAGATGCTTTCCACCTAGTCTATCTATGGAGAGAATTCTCCGTAGACAACCACATCTTGTTACTGAGTGTCAACTATGGGATATATCTGATTGCCCAATTAAGTGTATTGATGGTATCCACTTTAGGTTACAATACTTGAGGAAGACAACAGCGCTCCACTGACCCTGTTTTTGAAAACACTGGTTCCTCTTTCAGTTTTTGATTGAAATCCAAATCTATTTTTTGAATCATTAGCATCATTGGAAACGTGTGTTCCAGTTCCGAGATGCTTGCTTTAGTTCCATATTATTGGACCTTGCAGCTTGCAAACCGTTGTGATCTAGATATCACTGGATGTGAAACCTTAGCGCTTGTCCATAATAGATATCTTCCTTCAGATATCCATTTAGGGAATTGCGTTTTCACTGGCGTCCATTTGCCATATTCTATTATAATCGGAAGATAGCGTGCAACAGCAAGGAGATGTGGAAGTTTAGCATAAAGCTACCGTGAAATAGAGTTATCTCTGATATCAATGTCTCACGTTTTGATCTATATACCTTTTGCACACATCTCTAGCTTGAATGTCTTCCACATTCCCATCTGCACCCCCCATATTTTTTCTCTTGAAGATCCATTTACACCCAATAGGTACTATACCTTCTGGTGGATCTACCAAGATCCAGATTTGATTCGAGCACATTGAGTCTCTGATTTATTATCCTCGAACCATTTCTCAGAGTCGATATCTGATATCGCCTCATTTAGGTTCTAGGATTCATCACCATGAACCCATTTTTACTATGAGGAAACATTTTCCCTACATCCTCTAAAATAGTACCTAAGTACTTCAGGGACAAAAAATCCTTTTGACCTACAGGTGGAGAGGTAGTGATTTTATTCGGCTCAAACTATTTGGTTTCCACGTGGTGCCTTGCTTCTTTGGAGACTTTCTCTCAAGGCTTATCTTTTTCATGCCACTATCTTGAACAAACTATTTTTCAAGAAAATAATGTGTCACACAATCATCAGTTGTGGTTTTTCGGAATGTAGAAAATAGATCCAATATCTTTAGATATCCTATAATCGAGCTCTAAAGGACCTAAATCTAACTTGTCCTTGTGTCTTTTGCATGCCGGACAATCCCAAATCTGAGATGACTCAGACTTTGGCTTTCTTACCGTGCCATTATCTCATACGGTGTGGTAGGAACGATTTTGATGGAACCCTTTCAGTAATGATTGAATTCATAATGAAGTCCCAAAAGAAACATTGGGAGTCTGAAGCTCATCATGGACGAACCATATCCAATAGATCCATTTCTTTCTATAAATTAAGTTGAGACATTTCAGGAAAACTCTATTATGAGACTATCGCATTTTCCTTGAGATAGTAGAAATTTCCCCTAGGATATCACCTCCTCGATCTAATCGAAGAACCTTTAATAGGGTTTTTCGTTTGCTTTTTCTACTTTATATCTGAACTTCTTTGAACTTTTCAATGGCTTCAGACTTATCGTTCATAAGTACACATACCCATACTGAGATAGATTATCGGGTAAAGTTAATAAAGTAGATATAATTGCCTCTGGCCAGCACATCGAATAGGCCGCACACATCTATATGTACTAGGGCAAGGGATCATGGCCCTTTCCCATATCCAAAAAAGAGCTTGGTCTTTTGCCTTAAAGACAAGATTCACAATCGGATTATGACTAAAAGTCAATACCATAGTCTGAGCATTTTTCTCAATTTGTTTATCCTATCTTTGGCTATATGAACCCAATCTCAGGTTGCCACTGATATCTGTCGTTTGGACTATCCCCTAGGTCGTGTTGGATTCACGTTGTTGCCGATTTAGGTTAAAACAGGTAATCAATATGCAACTGATAAAGATAGACCATTAACAAGGAAACCATTTGCAATTTTATTTCTTTCATAAAGAATGTTACAATGGTCCTTAAAGAAGGTGATCACATAACCTTCTTGTGCTAAGCAAGAAACAGAAATCAAATTCCTGCTAGCTGCAGGCACATAATAACAGTCTTTTAAAACTAAGTCTAAACCAGATGGTAATCGAAGAGGGTATGTTCCCACGGCTACTGCAGCAACTCTTGCTCCATTACCGATGCGTAGGATCATGTCTCCATCCCTCAGCCTCCTGCTATCCTCAAGACCCTGCATAGAAGTGCATAGGTGAGCACTAGATCCAGAGTCAAGCACCCAACTGGATGCAGAAGAAACCGTAAGGTTAGACTCAACAACGAGCATACCTCCAGAAGGACCTTCCTTCTTGTTCTTTAGGGTGGCCAGGTAAATAGGGCAGTTCCGCTTCCAATGGCCGTCGCTGTTGCAATGGAAACACTTTCCTTTGCCATCGACCTTTTTCTTCGGTTCTGCCTTCTTCTTTGATCCTTCCACCTTTTGCTTTTTCACAGACTTCTTTTTCTTTCCATAAAGACTTTTCTTTTGGAAGAAGTCCACTTCCATAGCAAGAACTGAGCCTTTAGAACCTTTCATAGAAAGCTCAGCGGTAACCAGCATATTCATTCAACTCGGCCAAGGAATTTTGAAGTTTATGCATGTGGTAATTCATGATGAATTGCCCATATGCATCAGTCAAGGATTGCAGAATAATATCGTTCTGCAGATCCAAGTCCAACTTCACACCGAGCTTCTCAAGCTCTTCCATGTCCTTGATCATTGTCAGACAGTGATCTTGGACTGACTGCCCATCACGCATCTTAGCCTTAAAAAGTCATTTTGTGACTTGATATTTGGCTGCACGACTCTGTTCACCAAACATCTCCTGTAGGTGAGCCAACATTTGGCGAGCAGTCCCGATATCTTCATGTTGGCGCTGGAGCTCATCAGACATCGAGCCCAACATGTAGTATCTGGCCTTATTGTCTTCGTCAATCCATTTTTCCAGAGATGCTCTCTGTTCAACAGATGGACGGGCTGGTAATGTGGGAGGGTCTTGGTCCAAAACATGGGTTAACTTCTCGAAACCCAAAACAATTTTGTAGTTCCTGAGCCAATCTTTATAATTGGGTCCAGTCAGTCTATGTGTGTCTAGGATACGTGCTAGTGGGTTGGACGCAAACATTTTCCTGTAGAGAGTCAAAGATTCTAGTTAGATACTGTAATTTTGACTTGACCAATTTATTTAGGGATTTTATTTTTAAACAAATTAGCTCCCACTATTTTCTCGGATCCCTACACTCCCTCTGTAGAGATGCGAAAATCTTCGCGATTGATGATTTCTAGTGGGTGGTGCGGTCTCACCAACTGACTCATCACCTCACCTAACAGTTATTGGTGATGGGTTAGCCAATGAGTGAACAACTCTTGTTCAATGATTCTCTAATCATGGTGCACCCAAACTTGGTCTCTAATTCATGAATCTCATCCATATCCGAAATATTGATCCACTCCTTAGTTAAGTCAGACCCACCATTTACATAGACTTGGATTCCTAATTGGGTCTCTCACCGTATCCAGAATATTGAGCCCAACTCATCCTCCAGCCCATAGCATCCAATGCCTAATAGACATGGTTGCATCTTTTCGGTGCAACTGAGCCACTGTATCCAGCCGAGAACAATCAACCCCGAGAAGGGCCCGCACATCTACAATGGTGGAAGACCTCGGACTTAATCTTTTCTTAGGGAAGATTTGATTCAGGTCTCATTAAACTAGACTTGACTTAGTCATAACAATTATGACTAACCTAGTGGCATGGGTTAGCTCGGATTATTGACCACCTCAGATCAGAACTGAGTCAACAAATATGGCCAGGTAAGTGAGACCGGTGGAAGGAATATGCCATTAACTCGCATAAGAACGCATTCAGATCGAGTAGCTTCCAATTAAAAACCAGTCGGTCGTATCTGCCAAACTTACCTTAGACACCAAATTATTGAGTCCAGAACCAATTGGGTTAGCCTACAATCCAGACTCTAACCTCTGAGCCTAATTAGGTCTTGCTTGATCGTGACTCGATCTTGACCCAGACTTAATCCTATTAGGCTGGTCAATTTAAGCATTGTTGATCCCATCTAACCAACTCTTGATTCGGTTTGATCAACCGCTTAGACCTAATTGAGCTACCCAAGCCCGAACCCAGTATTATGAATATGTCTTAGATCTAAATTCTCAATTTTAGACCTAATTAATATTCCATAAACTTAATTCTTAATTAAGTTGGGTTCATAAACAAAATATGCACAATAAATCCTAGGGTTTCAGGATCTAGGGTTTTGCAGAAAGTAAGTTTTGGATTTCTGATTAAGGACGAACACGCAGCACCCCTACACGTCATAAGAACACCCCATCGAATGGGAAGAGAGGGCCTTTAAACCCTTCTTCATTCTTATGACCGGACGGCCAAGAGGAACGCCTTAATCAGGAACATGTAATCTACAAAACTAGTTATAGATCTATATCATATATCTCATATACAAATTTAGATCTAATCAAGGTATATTTTGCATACATCTCATGTATCATAATCATGCATGTTTTCAGATCTAAATTATCTCATAATAATCTAAAAAAATTAGATTTAAATTGATCTAATCAAAATAAATTCTAATCTAGACAATTATGTAGAACTATTCTACAACTAGTCTAGACATGCATCAATCATATCTCATATGATATTTAAAATTAAATAATTTTTATTTGCTGTTTTTAGATGTTATTATAATACTTATAATATCAGAAAATAGTAAATAAGAAGATCTAAAATATGATTTAATCAGATTAAATCAAAGACATGCAAAACTATTCTATAGAACTATTCTATTCTAGAACTAGTCATGCATATCTTCATGTTCTTAGATCCAAATCATTTAATTTTGATTTTTTTGATTTTAGATCTGATCACATCTCATGTGACATCTAAAATCACTTTATTTTCTAATTAAAATAAAATTAAAATTAGATCTAAACAATTTAAAACCTGGCTCCGATACCAGTTGAAGGAAAATCCTGATTTTTCGGTCCAGGTTCGTTCAGATCTGATTAGATCAAGAGATATATTTCAAAAATTTTCTCTTGATCTCAATCAGATCTTGATATATTTCAGATCTAATTCTTATTATTTTAATAAATAAAATAAAATAAGATAAATTAAATCAAATTTAATTTACCTGATTTGGGTAATCCTATTACCCTGTAGATGATCCTGATTGCAGCGGAAGGTTCTGGATCTAGCCACGCAAGCGCCTGGCCTCTACCGATATCCACTCGGGTTGGATCTGAAGATCCTCTTCTTCTCTATCACACCTCCAAAAATCAGATCTGGATCTGATCTGGAGGATCTTCAAAACTCTTTTGAAGATCTGCAGTCGTCCTTTTGCAACAGCGCAGCCTTCTTGCTTTTGATCGCCTTTCCTTGATCTGAATCGCACCAACCTAAGTCCAAAACTCTTTTGGACGTGGAGAGCAAGGGGAGAAGAGACTATGGTGTGGAGAAGGAGGGGAGAGGCAGCCTTGGGGCGTGGGGTTTCTCAATTGAATTGCATTAGAATTAGGGTTGGGCATAGGGTCTTATTTATAGACCTCTTGTGATCCAACTCCTCTTCCTCTCAACCAATCACAACCCTTTGTGAAATCAGATCTAAATCTGATTGGTTGGAATAGAGACCCCTGGATTCCTCCTTAGAGGGTGCCTAAGACCAGTCAAACTGGATTCTTAGTAGAACTCTGATTGGAATCCAAAAGGGAGGTGGAGTCCTTGTCCAACAAGGACTCCTAGGCGCCTCCTACTTGGGCTCACGCCACCCTTGGCGTGCGCCCTTCTCCTTGCCAGGTTCTGGCAGGGGGACAGGCCCCCACCAGCTCTCCAATAGGTGCATGACATGTGGTCAAAAGTCAAAGGGTCAATGGTCAACATTTGACCAGTCAAAGGTAGACTTTTGACCAAAGTCAAAGAACAAGAAATGGCAGGTGACCAAAAATGGCAGGTAATGTCTTACAAATAAGACAACCTTTTCTGACTTGGACAACCTCCAGTCAGACCATATGAAGGCCTCTGATTGAGCACAAACTCCTTTGGCTCAGTCAGGACAACTTATTTATGATAGTAAAAGAAGAACGTTAGGTTCAATCGAGTGCTAGCACGATTTCCTTGAACCTAATTGAATCTCATTCAGATCAATTGAACTAGATCAGTTCAATTGATGATCACCAGATTCAAACCCTTGTTTGTGTGACCCAGTTAGGTTCAGTTCTGTATGGTAATGGGATATGTCATGATCTCTATCATAGACATCATCGAAACTCCTTTCGATGGATCAGAACTCTTCTGATTCGAACAGCTAGAATGATCGATCATCTAAATCATTCTAATTGCTCCCAAAATCCACCAGTGACACCTAGCAGTATATGGTGGCAACCCATCAGAGCTGAATGCGAACCTCTTGGTGCAGCTACCTGTGTGATTAAGTTCTTCTATCTTGAGCCCCGATCAGATTAGGGTTAAGGTGAACTCGTCAAACCCTAGTCTCTGTCATATGATGTAATCATTCGATTCAAGTCCAATGTGAAAATCTAAATAGAAACTCTTTCTATTATTTCACTCTACCATGGCCATGGATTTTTGGACTTGATTCTCATGATCATCATAGGGCTACTCCTCTACCACCGAGGTAGATAGATCCCATCTTGATGCAATCCAGTTCCTACAATGAACATGCTATAGCCAACATACACCTCAGGGTTCCATATGGCTAGGAGATCGAGTAATGGTGTAGTCAAACTATAACACCCTCAAGGTGAACTGCCGATGCATCTCAGGTCAAAGAACCAGACACACTACTGCAGCATCGAGTCAGTCATTGACGAGAAGGTAGACTCCCTAATGACTACTCGAGGTGGTCACGCTCAGTGCCCTCGTTCTCTAACGAGTACCTGTACTCTCGCTCCGGTGTCTCCACACCGTAGACTCAAGACTCATCTACTAAAGAGAAGCGATCGTACACCAACCTTCCGGATCAATCACCATCCTCGTGATGATCCTATGGTCGGGAGCTGTTTATGAGTTAATAATGATTATTCATGTCTTAAATTTTCAACTCTTGAAAATATGAATTATTATTACCATTAACTCAAAGGATGTATCACAGACACTAAATACACATGTGTGATAGAAAATAACCCATTTCATTAATTATAGTCAAAATTATAATTTTGCCCTAGAAGTGTATTACAAGTGTCAGCCAATTCTGGCTTCTAGGGCACATATATCTAACAGTAACTAGCTCTATAGATGAAAATATTAAATTTATAGGAAAAAAATATGAAAATGTTTACATTGGTGATTTTGATGAACTTAAAAATGAGAATATTGATTGTCTTATTGCTATGAATGCTAAACTAAATGAATCAAATTGGATTTAGCATAATAGATTAGGTCATGCAAGTATGGACTCTCTAGCAAGACTAATTAAACTTGATTTAGTAAAGAAATTACCTAAAATAAATTTTGAGAAGGATAAAATTTGCAAAGCATGCCAACTTGGTAAACAAACAAAATCTTTCTTTAAATTCAAAAATATTGTTTCAATTACTAGGCCTCTAGAATTACTCTATATGGATTTGTTTGGACCTATTTCGACTACTAATCTTGGAGGAAAAAGATATGGCTTTGTAGTAATAGATGATTTTTCAAGATATACATGGATTTTATTTTTATCATATAAAGATGATGCTTTTGATATGTTTGTTGATCTATTTAATAAAATAATAATAAAAAAATATAATATTTTATATATAAGAAGTGATCATGGCATGGAATTTGAAAATTAAAAATTTTAAAATTTTTATTCTAAAAATGAAATCAATCATAACATTTCATCACCTAGGATATCCCAATAAAATGAGATGGTGGAAAGAAATAATAGGACATTAATTGAAATAGCGTGAACTATGCTTTGTGAAAGCAACCTTCCAAAATATTTTTGGATGAAAGCTATTAACACAGCATGCTATGTGCTAAATAAAGCTCTAATTAGACCAATCTTAAAGACAACTCCATATGAACTCTATAAAGAAAAGAAATCAAATATTTTTTATTTTAAAATCTTTGGATGTAGATGTTTTATTCTTATAAATGGTAAAGATAAGCTTGAAAAGTTTAATATAAAATCAGATGAAGGGATTTTTCTAGGATATTCATCACATAGTAGAGCATATAGAGTATTTAATAAAAGAACATTGATTGTGGAAGAATCCATACATATAATTTTTTATGAAACTAGCTCTCTTAAAATAAAAGAAGAAGAGTTTGATGTGAATGTAGAAATTTTAGAAAATAAAATGAAAGATATATCACTTGAAGATATTCCCTCTCAAGAAAAAAAAAATAAAGAGCAAGAGGTTGAAGAAATAATGCCACATTCCCAAGATGATCAAGATACATCCAACTTACCAAAGGAATGAAGGTATAATCATAATCATCCTAAGGAATTAATAATAGGTGATCCATCTCGAGGAGTTAAAACTAGATCATCTTTTAGAGAAGCTATGAATCATATTGCATTTGTATCCCATTTAGAACCTAAAAATATAATTAAAGCTGAAAAGATCCAAATTGGATATTAGCAATGCAAGAAGAGTTAAACCAGTTTGAACGAAATAAAGTTTAAAAATTAGTTGAAAGACCTAAAATTTTTCTTGTAATTGGTACAAAATGGATCTTTAGAAATAAACTAAATGAGAAGGATAATGTAATTAGAAACAAGACTAGATTGGTTGCACAAGGATAAAATCAAGAAGAGGGTATTGATTTTGATGAATCCTTTGCATCCGTAGCTAGACTTGAAGCTATTATATTACTCTTAGCATTTGTATATTTCATGAACTTTAAACTTTTTTAAATGAATATAAAGAGTGCATTCTTAAATGGTTTAATTGAAGAAGAAGTTTACGTAGAACAACCTCCAAGCTCTAAAAGTCAAGAATTATCTAATCATGTATATAAACTTAAGAAAGCACTATATGGATTAAAACAAGCATCTAGGGCTTGGTATGATTGATTATGTTCTTATTAAACAATAATTTTAAAAGAGGTAAGGTTGATAAAATACTATTTATTAAAAGAAAATCAAGTGATCTAATAATATGTTGATGATATAGTATTCAATGCTACTAATAAAATTTTGTGTAGAGAGTTTGCTAGTCTCATGCAGGGCTAGTTCGAGATGAGCATGATGGAAGAGCTCAACTTTTTTCTTAGACTCCAAATTAAGTAATTAAATGAGAGGATCTTCATCAACCAAAGCAAATACATCATGAAATTGTTAAAAAAAATTTAGAATGGAGAATGTCAAAGAAAGTGGCACCCCTATAAGCACAAGTTGCAAGCTTGATCGAGACCCAAAAGGAAAAGTAGTAGATCCTAAGCTATATCGAGGTATGTTGATCCTAGATTGATTTTGATGATAATAAAAGCATTTGAGTACAAATTATTATATTACTAACATTATTTATAAGGATGTGTAGTTGTAAATCTCAAGTGTCTCACAAACACCAAGTGTTCCCAGTCATCAATTATTCAAGATTTTAGAGAGAACATTTCAAATTGGAATAATCTTTCAAAAGGTTTTAATTAAGGTTAAATCAAGACAAAAAGGCAAATCTAACCTACAAAATAAATTGAAGAAGAAAGGATCACAAATAATGTTTGGTATGCTTGGCATGCAAACTAGACCGATCCAATCTAAGACTAAGCTGTCCTAGTCTCAGTGAAAGCAAAAGACAGAAAGGCTGAATTTTTTTTGACCCAAGGGACTGAGCCGACCCAGCTAAAAGCTGAGCCAACCTAGTGGAACTAGGCTAGCCCAGTCATAAAGTGAGCCATCCTAGTCTCAGACAATAGAAGAAGGTAGAAATAGTATTTTAAAATTTCTGAGACTGAGCCGACCTAGCTGAAAATTGAGCCGACCCAGTTTAAAACTGAGTCGGCCCAGTGCCTGTAATGGCTAGTTTTCAGTTCTGTAGCTTTTTCACTCCACACATCTTCCAACGGCTATTTTGGATCTTTCAACAGCTAGATCACTTCCAGAAGTCTATGATAATAACTTGTAATGGTGGAAAATGTAAGGGATACCTAAGGAAACACTTAAGACATGAAAAATAACTTTTGAACATACAAGAGAGAGCTTCCAAGCAGATTTTTAGTCCTTCAAGTGTGCAAGCTCAATAGTGAAAAGAAAGGAGTGCTTTTTAGTGTTACCCTTATCCTTCCAACATCCTCAATCAGAGAGAAGTTAGGCCATCACCATTGAAGATCAACTCCTACTTCTTTCAAGCATTCAAGAGAAGAAATCAAGCCCACAAGCCTGCAAGCCAAGCTTCCAGATTTTCTTCTCCTAAGCTTCAAGACTTTTCTTTTATTTTATTTACTGTATTATTCATTTTTATTTCAAGTTTCTTGGGATGAGAAACTTGGGTTGGTCCAAGCCTAGAGTTGGACATTGTATGGTTGTGATTGGTAAGCCAAAATAAAAATCAATCGAGATTGATTATTAGCTCGAGAAAATAATCAGTGTATGGTTATGGTTGGTGAGCTAAGGTCTAAACCAACTGGATTAGATTGTGAGCCCAAGTAAAATAATCGGATTGTAAGCAAGTCTAGTGATTATAGTTGAATTTCTAAGTGGTTTACTTAGGAAGTGGACATAAGTACTGAGTTTGGCACCGAACCACTATAAAATTATTATGTTTGTGATTGCATATTACTGTTCTATTGATTTTCTTCACTGCACATTACATAGCTCATTTGTTGGCATTTAATTAGATCAATCTACTTACATCATAAGCTTAAAATTTAAAATATTCAATTCACCCCTCCTCTTGGGTAGTCATACTTAGGCATCAAGTGGTATCAGAGCGGATGCTCTAATATTAGTTATTGATCAAGCTATCAAAGAGCTAAAGATCATATGGCAACCCTAATTGGAACTCCATTAGTTGAGGGGCAATCAACCAATAGACATCCACTATTCAATGGAAGTAATTACACATATTGGAAAGCATAAATGAGGATATTCATTCAAGCATAAGACTATGACATGTGGAATGTCATAATGATTGGACCTCATACACCAACAATTACTATTGATGGAGTGTCCATCCCAAAACCTGAAAAGGATTAGGATGAACCTGACAAAAAGAATGCTCAACTTAATGCCAAAGCGATGAATGTTGTACATTGTGCTTTGGACGCTAATAAGTTCAATAGGATATCAACATGTTCATCTGCCAAAGAAATCTAGAATAGACTTGAAGTCACCCATGAGGGGATTAATCAAGTCAAGAAATCTAAGATAAATATATTGGTACATAAGTATGAGTTATTTAAAATGAAATCATATGAAACCATCACTAAAATGTTCATTAGGTTCATTGATATTTTGAATGGTTTGAAAAGTCTTGGAAGAGATTATGCTAACAGCGATGTTGTGCATAAAATTCTTAGGTCTTTGCCAAAGAATTGAGAGCCAAAGGTGACTTCCATTCAAGAGGCGAAAGACTTAAATACTTTAGCATTCGAGGAATTAATTGGGTCACTAATGACCCACGAGCTGAACATGAACCAAGAAAAAGAAGAGAAAGTAAAGAAAAAGAAAAGCATTGCATTTAAAGCTGTTGCCATCCATATGGAAGAAAGTGATTCCACAGAGAGTTTGGAAGATGATGAGGAGATGGCCATGATAGCTAGAAGATTCAAAAAATTAATGAGAAGAAGGAAGAGATTTGAACCTAAGAAAAAGTTTAACAAGGAAGAAGGTAGCAAAGAGAAAGAATAAAAGAAAGAACAACCATCTATTTGCTATGAGTGCAAAAAGCCTGGACACTTTCGGATAGATTGTCCAATGTTAAAGAAAAGCTCCAAGAAAATGAAGAAGAAAGCATACAAAGCCACATGGAGCAATGATGAGGACTTTTCTTCAAGTGAGGAAGAATATCAAAGAGAAGAAAAGGCAAACCTTTATCTTATGGCACATAGTGATGATGAGGTAAATGATAATACTTCAATTTTAGATTTTACTTTTGAAGAATTATTTGATGCTTTCAATGACTTAGTTAATGACTTTAAAAAGCTATTACATAGGAATAAGAAACTAAAGAAAGAGAATCAATCCTTAAGTAAAGATAAATTTCAAATAGAAGAAAATGTGAAGAATTTACAAACTAATCTAGATGAATCAAATGAAAAGATTATATTTTTATAAGATGAATTGGTAAAATTAAGATCCATAGTAGATAGATATATTCTAAGCTCTAAAAATCTGCAAACAATAATTGAAAATCAAAAGATGGTTCTTGATAAAATCGGTATAGGGTATGATACATCAAGAAAGCAAAAGTCATTGAAAAATGTATATGCAAAATCTCAAAATTTTGGTAGAAGAATTACATGTTACAAATGCAATAAAATTGGACATAAATTTATTGAATGCAAAATATTTAATTCAAGCAAAATAAAAGTAAAGCAAGTTTGGGTTCCAAAAGGAATCATTTATGCTAACCCTAAAGGGCCCAAGTTAGCTTGGGTACCTAAGTTTGCTTAATTACTTGTGTAGGTGTGCTTGGCATCCGTAAGAGCTAAAAGAAAATGGTACCTTGATAGCGAATGCTCGAGACACATGATGGAAGATAAATCATAATTTATCTCTCTTGAAGCTAAAGATGGAGGTGTTGTAACATTTGGAGACAGCGGTAAAAAAAAATCATTGATCTTGGTAACTTACTTAATATAAGTCAACTTTGAGATAAGGGCTTTAATGTTTCATTCAAATCATCTTATTGCATTGTTACTAGCTCTATAGATGAAAGCATTAAGTTCATAGGAAAAAGACATGAAAATATTTACATTGTTGATCTTGATGAGCTTAAAAATGAGAATATTGATTGTTTTGTTGTTATGAATGCTAAACTAAATGAATCAAGTTGGATTTGGCATAATAGATTAGGTCGTGCAAGTATGGACTCACTAACAAGATTAATTAAACTTGATTTAGTAAAGGATTTGTCCAAAATCAATTTTGAAAAGGATAAAATTTGTAAAGCATGCCAACTTGGTAAACAAATGAAATCATCTTTCAAATCCAAAAATATTGTTTCAACTACTAAGCCTCTAGAATTACTCCATATGGATTTGTTTGGACCTATTTCAACTACTAGTCTTGGAGGAAAAAGATATGGCTTTGTAGTAATAGATGATTTTTCAAGATATATATGGGTTTTATTTTTATCACATAAAGATAATACTTTTGATATGTTTGTTGATCTATTTAACAAAATAACAAAAAAAAGGAATGCTATATTTTATATATAAGAAGTGATCATGGGACGGAGTTTGAAAATAAAAAATTTCAAAATTTTGTTCTAAAAATGGAATCAATCATAACTTTTCAGCACCTAGGACACCCCAATAAAATAGGATGGTAGAAAGAAAGAATAGGACTTTGATTGAAATAGCACGAACCATGCTTTGTGAAAGCAATCTTCCAAAATATTTTTGGATGGAAGCGATTAACACCACATGCTACGTGCTAAATAGAGCTTTAATTAGACCAATCTTAAAGAAAACTCCATATGAACTCTACAAAGAAAAGAAATCAAATATTTTATATTTTAAAATTTTTGGATGTAGATGTTTCATTCTAGTAAATGGTAAAGATAAGCTTGAAAAGTTTGATGCAAAATCAGATGAAGAAATTTTTCTAGGATATTCATCACATAGTAGAGCATATAGAGTATTTAATAAAAGAACATTAATTATGGAAGAATCCATATATGTAATTTTTGATGAAACTAACTCTCTTAAAATAAGAGAAGAAGAGGTTGATGTGAATGCAAAAATTTTAGAAAATAAAATAAAAAATATATCACTTGAAGATATTCCCTCTCAAGAAAAAGAAGGTAAAGAGCAAGAGGTTGAAGAAATAATGCCACATTTCCAAGATGATCAAGGTACATCCAACTTACCAAAGGAATGGAGGTATGATCATAATCATCCTAGAAAATTAATAATAGGTGATCCATCTCAAGGAGTTAAAACTAGATCATCTTTTAGAGAAGCTATGAATCATATTGCATTTGTATCCCATCTAGAATCTAAAAATATAATTGAAGCTGAAAAAGATCCAAATTGGATATTAGCAATGCAAGAAGAGTTAAACCAATTCAAAAGAAATAAAGTTTGAGAATTAGTTGAAAGACCTAAAAATTTTCTTGTAATTGGTACAAAATAGATCTTTAGAAATAAACTAGATGAGAAGGGCAATGTAATTAGAAACAAGACTAGATTGGTTGCACAAGGGTACAATCAAGAAGAGGATATTGATTTTGATGAATCCTTTGCACCTGTAGCTAGACTTGAAGCTATTAGATTGCTTTTAGCATTTACATGTTTCATGAACTTTAAACTTTTTCAAATGGATGTAAAGAGTACATTTTTAAATGATTTAATTAAAGAAGAAGTTTGTGAAGAACAACCTTCAAGCTTTGATGGTCAAGAATTATCTAATCATGTATATAAACTTAAGAAAGCACTATATGGATTAAAACAAGCACCTAGGGCTTAGTATGATAGATTGAGTAAGTTCTTATTAAACAATGATTTTAAAAGAGGTAATGTGGATAAAACATTATTTATTAAAAGAAAATTAAGTGATCTATTGATTGTCCAATTATATGTTGATGATATAGTATTCGGTGCTACTGATGAAGTTTTGTATTGAGAATTTGCTAGTCTCATGTATGGCGAGTTTGAGATGAGCATGATGGGAGAGCTCAACTTTTTTTTCGAACCCTAAATTAAGGAATCTTCATCAACCAAAGTAAATATATTAAGAAAATGTTAAAAAAATTTTGGATGAAAAATGTTAAAGGAAGTGGCACCACCATGATCACAAGTTGCAAGCTTGACCAAGACCCAAAAGAAAAAGTAGTAGATCCTAAGCTATATCGAGGTATGATTGGATCTTTACTATATTTAACCGCAAGTAGGCTGGATATAATGTTTAGTGTATGCATGTGTGCGCGTTATCAATCAAATCCTAAGGAATCATATGCATTAGCAGTTAAAAGAATCTTTAAGTATTTAATAAATACTCAAGATGTTGGTTTATGGTACTCTAAATAATCTTCATTAGACTTAATTGGTTATAGTGATTCAGATTTTGCTGGTTGTTGCTTAGATAGGAAGAGTACAAGCGGTACATGTCAATTTCTAAGAGTGAATTTGATCTCATAGTTTAGTAAGAAACAAAACTTGATAGCCTTGTCTACAGCAAAAGCCGAATACATTACTGCTGGAAGTTGTTGTGCTTAACTATTATGGATCAAACAATAACTAGAAGATTATGGTATTACTTGTAATAACATCCCTATTCGATATGATAACATAAGTGCCATAAATTTAACTAAAAATCTAATATTACATTCAAGAACAAAACATATAGAAGTAAGATATCATTTTATTAGAGAGCATGTTCAAAATAATGATATCCTTCTTGAATATGTGCCTACTGAAAATCAAGTTGCTGATATCTTTACAAAACCCTTGAATGAAGAAAGATTTTGCACAATTAGAAAGCAATTAGGTTTATTTGATCCAACTTGTTAAATAAATATCTAGTGATAATTGATCTTAAAATGATGAGATGATTAGTTTTCATATGATGAATCATCTGGTATTTACTCATTTAGAAGTGAAAATTAAATGAGAAAATTTATGGACATGAAACACAAATACCAAAGTCTGTGCTAAACTGGGCCGACTCAATTTTTTTTCTTCTATAAAAACTAGGTCATCCCAGTACTGGGCCGACCCAGATTTTCTTCATAGAAATACTGAGCCAGCTAAGTTATCAGACGTCCTATTTTTTAAATAGATAGACCAATGGCTTTTTCATCTTTCATTTCTTAGCCATCTAGAGAAAAACCCTAGAAACCCTCAAGCCATTCCCTAAAAACCCATTTCCACTACTCTTAGGAGGGATTTTGGAATCATGCCATGCAGGAAACAAATTATAACCCTTAGGTTTAAGCATGTATGTTTGGATTTGCCATTTAGAAGGGGGGCATGCGGTGAAGATCAACGATCAAAGTTTCAAGAAAATTGTTCTTCTAGGTTGTCTCAGTCCTCCTCACCTCCTCCAGAACCATCCACTCAACCCCCTCAGCCTCCCACTCTAGTTTCCCCTCCATTTGCTTCTTTCGTACCCGTTCCACTCTTCCCTTGGGCTGTCCCAACTGGTAAAAGGGTGGATTTTGGCTTCCTAGCTAGAGAGGGTTTTGAATTTGGAGAGGGTTTGAAGTATCAAGGGTGGGAATACCTATGTTCCAGAATCAATCTCCCAACCTATCCGAATCTAGTATGGGAGTTTTATGGAAATGCAAAGATTAGCCCTAGCTCATTTGAATCAGAGGTAAAGAAGGTGAAAATCAATTTAACCATAGAAAAGCTAGGCAATTTACTTAGGACATCCACTATCGGAGCTGAGAGACTCGATGATCGAGCAAGTGGGCTGCAGTTATTGTTTAGAAGGGATGATGCCATGCATTTTGAGGAAATCCATGTTAGGAACCTATCTGTAGAAAATAGACTACTTCACCACATCTCTACCCGGATTCTAGTGCCCCGAGTAGGAAGATTTGACTTTCTCAACAAGAATGATATAGCAATGATGTACCACATTCTTATGAGGCAAAAATTCAATCTTCCAGCCTTGATCTTAAGGGTAATGCAAGAAGCATCCTAAAGAGGAAAACCAGCACTACCATACGGGATGTTCTTGACACTAGTATTCTAGGACTTTGGAGTTAGCCTAGAAGGGGAACCCAGTAAGAAGCTTTAGCACTATGACACATACAATTTAAAATCAATGCATAGGATGAAGTTTAAAAAGGTTAATGAAATTTGGGTGAAGTTAGATGAAGAAGGGAAAGAAAGACATGAGTCAGAGCCTATGCCACAGTGTCCAGCACCTGTACCATCTTCATCCACTGTTAGACTTGATGAAGATCAGATTTTGGAGATTGTGTAGCACATCTCGACCAGGGTATATGATAGACTCTCCAGTGATCTTTCATTATTGATGGAGAATGCTGTAAGGAAGGTGTTCGCTGAGTAGCACACTTCTACATCTGACCCTCCAGATCCTAGTATCGATTAGATTGCATTTAGGGTCCTTTTAGTTATGCTTAGAACATTTTGGTTGTAAATGTCTATGATATGTAATGTTCAAACTTTAATATTTCGTAAGCTTGCAAGTCTTTGTATCTATAAATGAATGAAGTTTAACTTTTGGCTTGAATTGCATCAAATTCTTCATATGAATGAATGAAATTATCCCCTTTCATACTTGATAGAATTTCTTTACATTGTTGTATACTTTTTGATAATGACAAAAATGAGGAGAAAAAAAATGAGTATTGAAAATTTAATTAAATCTAAAGAATGGCACAATATGGCATACTATTTAAATGGGATGGCACACTACTTAAATAGGCATTAGTTCAACAAGAATAAATAAAGAATACACAAATAAGTGAAAGCCATCAGAACTCAAATTATTAAATTGAAATCTTGGCACATAGTAAGGGGGAGCAACACAAAATTTGACTTAGATCAAACAGGGTCATTACACTTAGGGGGAGCATATATAAATTGATAAAATGAATATGATGCATGAGTTAATTAATAAGATTGAATGAAAATATTATTTTCAAATATCAACGAAAGGTTAAACTAAAATGATTTTGTCATCATCAAAAAGGGGGAGATTGTTGATCCTAAATTGATTTTGATGATAACAAAAGTATTTGAGTATAAATTGTTATATTACTAACATTGTTTATGAGAATGTGTAGTTGTAAATCTCAAGTGCTCACAAACACCAAGTGTTCTCATTCATTAGTTATTCAAGATTTTAGAGAGGACATTTCAAATTGGAATCATCTTTCAAGAGGTTTTAATTAAGGATAAATCAAGGCAAAAAGGCAAATCTAACCTACAAAGTAAATTGAAGAAGAAAGGGTCACAAACAGTATTTGGTATGCCTGGCATGTAAACTAGGCCGACTCAGTCAGAGACTGAGCCATCCTAGTCTCAGTGGAAGCAAAAGATAGAAAGGCTGAATTTGTTTTGACCCAGGGGATTGAGCTGACCCAGCTGAAAACTGAGCCGACCCAATGGAACTAGGCCAACCCAGTCATAAAGTGAGCTGTCCTAGTCTCAGACAATAGAAGAAGATAGAAATAGTGTTTTGGGATTTCTTAGATTGAGCCGACCCAGCTAAAAACTGAGCCAACCTAATTTAAAACTGAATCGGCCCAGTGCCTGTAACAACTAATTTTCAGTTCTTTAGCTTTTTCACTCCACACATCTTTTAATGGCTATTTTGGATCTTCCAATGGCTAGATCACTTTTAGAAGCCTATGATGATAACTTGTAATGGTGGGAAACATAAGGGATACTTAAGGAAATACTTGAGACATGAAAAATAACTTTTGAACATACAAGAGAGAGCTTCCAAGCAGATTTTCAGTCCTTCAATTGTATAAGCTCAATAGTGAAAAGAAAAGAGTGCTTTTTAGTGTTACCCTTGTCCTTCCAACATCCTCAATCAGAGAGAAGTTAGGCTATCACCATTGAAGATCAACTCCTACTTCTTTCAAGCATTCAAGGGAAGAAATCAGGCCTACAAGTCAAGCTTTAAGATTTTCTTTTCCTAAGCTTCAAGAGTTTGCTTTTATTTTATTTACTATATTATTCATTTTTATTTTAGGTTTCTTAGGATGAGAAACTTGGGTTGGTCCAAGCCTAGAGTTAGATATTGTATGATTGTGATTGGCAAGCCAAAGTGAAAATCAATCGGAGTTGATTATTAGCCTAAAAAATAATCATTGTATGGTTGTGGTTGGTGAGCCAATGTGAAAACCAACAGGGTTGGATTGTGAGCCCAAGTAAAACAATCGGACTGTAATCAAGCCTAGTGATTATAGTTGAATTCCTAAGTGGTTTACTTAGAGAGTGGATGTAGGTGCTGAGTTTGGCACCGAACTACTATAAAATCATTATATTTGTGATTGCATATTACTGTTCTATTGATTTTCTTCACTGCACATTACATAGCTCATTTGTTGGTATTTAATTAGATCAATCTACTTACATCATAAGCTTAAAATTTAAAATATCTAATTCACTCCCCTCTTGGGTAGCCATACTTGGGCATCAAGGTATGATTGGATTTTTACTATATTTAATTGTAAGTAGGCCGAACATAATGTTTAGTGTATGCATGTATGCGCATTATCAATCAAATTCTAAGAAATCACATGTATTAATAGTTAAAAGAATCTTTAAGTATCTAATAAATACTCAAGATGTTGGTTTATGGTACTCTAAACAATCTTCATTAGATTTAATTGGTTATAGTGATTCAAATTTTGTGGATTGTTACTTAGATAGAAAAAGTACAAGTGGAACATGTTAATTTCTAGGAGTAAATTTGATCTCTTAGTTTAACAAGAAACAAAACTTGGTAGCCTTGTCTATGGTAGAAGCCAAATACATTGCTGCTGGGAGTTATTATGCTAAACTATTGTCGATCAAGCAATAACTAGAAGACCATGGTATTACTTGTAATAACATTCCTATTTGTTGTGACAACACAAGTGCCATAAATTTAACTAAAAATTTCATATTTGATTTAAGAACAAAATATATAGAAGTAAGACATCACTTTATTAGAGAGCATGTTCAAAATAATGATATACTTCTTGAACATGTGCCCACTAAAAATTAAGTTGCTGATATCTTTACAAAACTGTTTGTATATTTGAATGAATGAAGTTTAAATTTTAGCTTGCATTGTATCAATTTCTTCATATGAATGAATGAAGTTATCTCCTTTCATGCTTGACCGAACTTCTTTATATTGTTGTATACTTTTTGATAATGATGAAAAGGGGGAGAAGAATGAGTAAAAAATGAGAATTGTAACTACAGGTATGAAAAAAATTAGAACTTGAATTGCTAAAATAGAAGAAATCAAAACTTGAATTGCTAAAATGAAAGAAATCAGAACTTGAATTGTTAAATTGAAATCTTGGCACATAGTAAGGGGGAGCAACATAAAATTTAACCTAAATTGAACATTATTATCATATTCAGGGGGAGCATATGTAAAATGATAGAATCTAAATGAATATGATGTATGAGTTAATTGGTAAGACCAAATGATAATATTATTTTCAAATATAAAAAAAGGTTATACTCAAAAGGTTTTGTCATCATCAAAAAGGGGAAGATTTTTGATCATAGTTTAATTTTGATGATAACAAAAGCATTTGAGTATAAATTGTTAAATCACTAACATTGGTTGTGAGGATGTGTAGTTGTAAATTTTAAAGTGCTCACAAATATCAAGTGTTCCAATTCATCCAAATGAAGATTCATCACTTAAGATTTTAGAGAAGTATTAGAATGGATACAGCTTTCTAGAGGTCAAAATGAAGACTAAATCAAGACATAAAGGATAAGTCTAGCCTATAAAGTAATTTGGAGAAGAAAAAGTCAAAAACAGTCTTTGACACACTTGGCATGTAAATTGGGCCAACCCAATCTAAGACTGAGCCATCCTATTCTCAGTGAAAGCAGAAAATAGAAAGGGCAGAAAGCTAAATTTTTGTAACTTAGGAGACTAAGCCGATCTAGCTGAAAACTGAGCCAATCAGTAAAGCTAGGCTGACCCAGTCAGAAAGTGAGCCATCCTAGTCTCAGACAATAGAAGAAGACATAAATAGTAATTCAAAATTTTTGAGACTGAGCTGACCTAACTGAAAACTAAGTCGATCCAGTTTGGACTGAGTCGATGTAGTTTAAAACTAAGCTGGCCCAGCGCCTGTAATGTCTAGTTTTCAGTTCTACAGCTTTTTCACTCGACACATCTTCTAATGGTTATTTTGGATCTTCCAATGATTAGATCACTTTCAGAAGCCTATGATGATGACTTGTAATGGTGGAAA
Source organism: Cocos nucifera (assembly GCA_006176705.1). NCBI lineage: Eukaryota > Viridiplantae > Streptophyta > Magnoliopsida > Arecales > Arecaceae > Cocos > Cocos nucifera. Next base: position 448,793 of record QRFJ01000215.1, on the reverse strand, counting down.
ACCTCTGGGATACTTAAGAAAGCACTTGAGATAAGAAAAATAACTTTTGAACCAAAAAGAAAGAGCTTCCAAGTATATTTTCAGTTTTTTCAAGTGTATGAGCTAAATAGTAAAAAGACTTAGAGCTTTTCTTATCCTTCCAATATCCTTAATCAGAGAGAAGTCAGGCCAACACCATTGAAGATCAACTCCTACTTCTTTCAAGCACTCAAAGAGAAGAAATCAAGCCTACAAGCTAAGCTCCCATATTTTCTTCTCTTAAGCTTCAAAGAGTTTGTTTTTATTTCGTTCATTGTATTTTTCATATTTATTTCAAGTTTCTTGGGGTGAAAAACTTGGGTTAGTCCAAGCCTAAATTTGGACGATGTATGGTTGTGATTGGTAAGCCAAAGTGAAAACCAATCGGGGTTGATTGTTAGACTGAGAAAATAATCATTGTATGGCTGTGGTTGGTGAGCCAAGGTCAAAACCAACTAGATTGGATTGTGAGCTCAAGTAAAACAATCGGACTATAATCAAGCCTAATAATTATAGTTGAATTTCGAAGTGGTTTACTTAGGAAGTGGACGTAAGTGCTGAGTTTGGCACTGAACTACTATAAAATCATTGTATTTGTGATTGCATATTACTGTTTTATTGATTTTTTTCACTGCACATTACATAGCTTATTTTTTAATATTTAATTAGATCAATCTACTTACATAATAAGCTTAAAATTTAAAATACCCAATTCACCCCTCTCTTGGGTAGCCATACTTGGGCAATAATGGCCATGGCAGAGTGAAGATGATAGAAAGAGTTTCTATTAGAGTTTCATATTAGATTTGAATGGAATGATTAATTCATATGATGGATATTGGGTTTGACGAGTTCACCTTAATCCTAATCCTGTCAGAGCTCAAGATAGAAGAACTCAATCACACAGATAGCTACACCGAGAGGTTCACTTTCTGTTCTGATGGTTTGCCACCATATACTACTAGGTGTCACTGGTGGATTTTGGGAGCAATTAGAATGATTTAGATGATCGATCATTCTAATTATATGAATTAGAAAAGTTCTAATCCATCGAAAGGTGTTTCGATGATGTCGATGATAGAGATCGTGACATATCTTATTACCATACGAAACTGAATCTAACTGGATCACATAAATAAGGGTTTAGATCTAGATGTCATCAGTTAGACTAACCTAGTTCAATTGATTTAGATTAGATTCAATTAGGTTCAAAAAAATTATGCAAGCATACGATTGAGCCTAACATTCTTCTTTTGTAATCATTTTGGTTCATCTCCGCTGAGCCAAATTTATTTGGATTCACTCAGAAACCTTATCTTAGTCTGACTGGAGCTTGTCTAAATCAGAAAAGGATTGTCTTAATTCACTAGATAGATTTAAGATAATACTTGCCAATTCCTGTCACCTATTAATTCCTATTTTTAAATATAGGTCAATAGTTAACCCTGGACACTTGGACATAGGGCCATGTGTCATGCACCAATAGGAGAGCACCTAGGACTCTTGTCCCCCGACTAAAAGAGGTAAGAGAAAGGATGCACACCACCCTAGGCATGCACCCCATGTGGATAAGAGATGGAGTCCCATACAGATGGACTCCAGGGTTTCTTGATGGGTTTAAACACCTAGGCGCCAATGACTTTTGCTTTATCTAGTCTTGGTGCCACTATGTGGATTTTTAAGGGACTCTCATCTGATTGGATCAGATGACATCAGCCCACTAATTAGATTTAGGTTTGATTGAATAAAGGCCTCTGATTGGTCGGGATGATGTGGCACTGCATGGCGCAACAGGATCTATTTAAATCCTATCTGCGCCTAGGGTTATAGAGCTTCTTCTTTTCACCATGCTGCAAGGCTGCCCTCCTCTATTCCATGCCTCCCTTTGATCCTCTCTGTCTCCTCTCCATGCTTAAAGGAGTTGGGCATGGGTTCAAGTGCAATCCAAGGAAGAAAGGCACCCAGATTAGGAAGAAAGCAGCATTGCTGAAAGAGACGACCACTACTTCTTCAAAAAAATTTTGAAGAACATTAAGATTAGATCTAGATCTGATTTTTGAAGAGGTGATTTAGAAGAAGAAAACCTCTAGATCCTACCTGAGTGGACATCGGTAGAGGCTAGGCACGTGGGTGGCTCCTTCTAGAATCTCAGGATCAATTAGAATCATCACAGGATAATCTGATTACCCAAAACAAAGGTATGAAATTAAATTAAATTAAATTAAATTTTTAATTTTTAATATTAGATTTTTAAGATTAGATCCAAGATATCTTAGATCTGATTAGGATCATAGGAAAAATTTTAGAAATATTCCTTTAGATCTAATCAGATCTAAACGATCCTATACCAGAAAAATAGGATTTTTTCCTTCACTCCTAATATGCTACATTCTAACGTTCTGCTCGAGCCGGCTCTATTAAGAGCCAAGCTGGCTCGACTGAATCATTAGCTGAAACTCTATGATGTTTGGTTCCATTCACTCCTTGGTTCTCTCCACCTACTTTCAAGGCTCGAGAGCACCATGCCTGAGCTCACACCGGACTATGCATCGCATCTATATAGATGATCAGATCCTCATTGTTCTCATCGAGTTCAATAGAATCACTGTCCTTGACTAAAAAACCATAGTATCTATGTGGTTAATGCGATACTCTATTGGATCTCCTTAATGATGGCTTTATAATGGATTTCGAGTTTGATCTAATCAAATCAAATGCTGCAAGTTCACTAGATTGTGTTGGTACTTCTATCTATCAAACTTTCTCAAGTTCAACCTTAAAGGCTTTAGATCCTTCTTTAAAAAATTTCTTTTTCAAAAAGACAACCCTATTACTAACGAACAACTTTTGTTCTTCAGGATAGTAGAAGTAATTATTAAGGATAGTTGGCTTTGATACCAATTATTATAGCAGATGGCACCACTTCGAAACCAACTGTTGCTCCTATGACTACTCGAAATCATAGCTGCAGATCCAATCTCTTGCATGAAACCTATGTGTTAATCCAGAAACCTGAAGAAGAATAAAGTAGATGGACGGCACCTAAGGCTTAAAGTTGGAACTAGAGAGAGAAGAGAAGAGAGTTTTGAAGAGAAAAGCTTTGTATTGATTTCACTCCTTGTAAAAGATACAATACTTTGGTTTATACCCTTGGGTTTTTGTTATACCACATAAATCCTAATAACCTAGATCCTAGCTAAAAAACTTTCCTAGTCTAATCTAATATATGAAAGCACTCATCGAGCTCATATGCACCTATGTGTCCCATGCTTTCATCCCTTAGATCTAAACCAGACTTATACATGAGTTAGCCCCCCTTAAGACCTTATTGGACCAGGCCTTAAGACCCTTTAAATTAATCTCAATCCAAGACCACATAGAAAACCCATTCTATTTTGTACACCATCACCGAGCCGACTCTGTTAGAAGCCAAGGTAGCTTGACTCTATCTCATCCGAATACTATCTTTTGCTTGCCTGAGAGAGTCTGCTCGAATCCACCTCGAGTTGGCTCAGGTTGATCCGAGCCAACTCAACTATATATACGAGCCAACTTGCCTGTATGTCAGCCTCTGGTTTTAGTTGATTCTTCTCCTGGATCTAATCTCTTAGTCCATCATGTATCCCAAGTCTTTGGAGCACCTACCAAGTCCGCTCAAGATCCGCACACCTAAACCTCAAGTCCGTATAGGGCTACGTGCTGCGTTCACCCTAGGATAACTTCTATTCTAGCCCTAGGACTACACCTATCCTAGTCTCCCTAGAGCCAATATCTCTGAGGATTTATGCTGCTCCCAAGCCTTGGAAGGCCATGGGAGGAGTCACGGTGATGGCTCCGAGGATTTCAGGGGCTTGCTTGGTGCTTCAGAGACCTGGGATACAAGGTGAAGTAAGAAACCAAAGCCGAAGAATCAAAACTGTAGAAAGAAAATTTTCTGCAGGTTAGCCAGCTTAGTCCAAAACTGTGTCGACTAAGTCTCAGAGCATAGGCAAAATAGAGAGCTGAGCATTCGGGACCGCTGGCTTGGCACAAAACTTGACCGGCTCAGTTTTAGACTGAGCCGACCCAGTGAAACTTAGTCAGCTCAGTGCGTGGGCAGAGTTATGTGAGGGTCTGTTTTGGGCTAGAGTCTGGTTTGATCCTAGGGTCTTAAGGCTTGGTTCAAGAGGTCTTAAGGGAGCTAACTCATGTATGGATCGGGTCTAGATCTAGAGGATAAGAGCATGGGAGACATGGGTGTACACAGGCTCGGTGAGTGCTTTCATGTATTGGGTTAGCTAGGAGAGATTTTGGTTGGACCTAATGGCTATGTATAAATACATAGGTTGTATTAGGGTTTCATTATGCAGTTGGAATCAATATAGATCTTTTCTCCCTCAATTCTCTCTTCTTCTCTTCTCTCTAGAGTTGCCGCCCCAGGATTCTTGAAGAAGCCCTAGAGAAGGGGGCGTCTTCCTCAAGCCCGAGGAGGGAGGTGTCCCATCACAGATCCAAGTGAAGGGTCTGTGATTTGCTGTCCATAGAGAACATCACAGGTTCCTTTAGATCCATGCTAAAGATCAAGGCTTCCACAACATGGCATCGATGCTTGTGATGTCAAGGATGATTGGTGTTCGAGCGATATCATGGGTCTATAATTTGGTATCAGAGCTAGGTGATGCCTGGGATGTTGTGGACGGCAATATGTTATCAGAGCCAGGTTTCAGAGCTTGATGGTGCATGAAAGGAGCCAGGTTTCAGAGCCTGATGGTACATGAAAGTGAAGGAGAAGTTGTACAAGGTGAAATCAAAAATCTACACAAGAATTTCATGGTATGTCTCAGCTCTACCTTGTTGTTGCTGTGGTTTGGCCAACCGGGAGTAGCGAGTTGAAGGTGGAGGCTGAGAGGATTAATGGGAAGGGATTTTCCTGGGGTGGAAGAATTGGGTGCATGATTTATTGATCGGTCTTGGTGGAAAGATCGGGATGTATGATGGTTATGTGACAAGCATGGAGTGCTGGAGTGCTGCAGTAGTGTTTCCCTGAAGATGCAGGGTTGAGAGAGGCTCGACGATGCAGCAGTCGAGGAAGGTATCTCAGTAGAGAGCATTAGGATTCTCTAAAAAAATGGGTAGTGTGGGATTGTTGAAGAGAGGTTTCCCAAGGGATAATGATTGAAGGAAGGCTGAAGAAGCGACTATACATCCTTCGATGTCAGGAAGGCGAGGAAGTAGTTGGAGATGTATTCAGCGTTTCGATCAGAGCATGGATTTGCGATGCCTTGGACATGATGGAGATGGATGATCCATGAAGGTCCAGTAGGCTAGGGCTGGGTGGCTGTAGAGCAGCACAAAGATGAGTCAGGAAGCGTTGGAGTGCTGTAGGAGCGCTACCCTGGAGGCATAGGGGCTGAGAGAGGCTCGATGGTATAGCAGTCGAGGAGTGTATCTCAGTAGAGCGTGTTAAGGGCTTCTCAGGGAGATCAAAAGTAGGTCTCAGGGAGAGCTAGGAGGTCTCAGGGAGGGCTAGAGGCATCTAGCAGTTGGGAGCATCATGGATCAGATTTTTTCTGTAGGAGCACCAGAGAGAGTCGCTATTCAGGTGGAGGATGGTTCTCTGGGTGCAACTGAAGCAATGGCTGATATAGGGGCAGAAGAGAAGGACTAGGATGAAATTTTCTAGGGTTCAATCACTAGATTCAGAAGAGTTGGATGAGCTCTTGGATTTTGGAGGTGCTTGCGGGTTGTGGAGGTATCCGAGATGGCTTTGAAGAGGGATGCAGAGTGCGAAGGATTCGAAGGGACAGCGACGGTGTTCGAGGTGCAGTAGCAGGCTTAGCAGTGCAGCATTGAGTGGTTGGCCTCAAGGGACTCGGTGATAGAGTTGACTTCTGCAGCATCAGCTGGACTTCGGATATAGGTGGAGCTCTGCAGTAGTGGCTTCACAAGTGGAGAGAAAATTTGGCATGAGTTCAAAGCACCGGTAATGCACAGTTCCAAGTGGAGTGGCGTGTGCAGGTGAACAGACGTAGCTCTGAGGAGATCATGTCAGGTAGTATAGCATGTGCTGGTGCAGAAATGCTGTAGGTTCTCCAGGGAAGTCTAGAAAAAATGATGCAGCTGCTAAGCAGAAGGTATTCTACAATTCCAAGATGGTGCCAAGAAGCAAGCACAGGTCTTCAGTGGTAGAGGCAATCATCCCAAAGGCCTCAATGGTGCACAATAGTTGGAGAGGATTGGTAGAGACAATGTTTGCACAGGTGCTATCGAGTGCGTAGGGACAATAGGATCATACAGGAGGGCATTGCCGAGAGATTTGCCAAGGCATGGGGCACCAAGGTGGAGATTGTGAGGATTTATGGTGCTCCCAAGCCTTGGGAGGCCACGGAAGGAGTCATGGTGATGGCTCCGAGGATTCCATGGGCTTGGTTGGTGCTTCAAAGACTTGGGATATAAGGTGAAGCAAGGAACCAAAGCTGAAAAATCAAGACTGCAGAAAGAAGATTTTCTACAGGTTAGTCGGCTTAATCCAAAATTGAAAATTGAGTTGGCTAAGTCTCAAAGCACAGGCAAAATAGAGAGCTGAGCATTCGAAATTGCTGACATGGCACAGAACTGGGTTGGCTCAGTTTCAAACTGAGTTGGCCCAGTGGAACTTAGCCGGCTCAGTACTAAGACTGAGCTAACTTAGTGTGTGGGCAGAGCTATGCGAGGGTCTATTTTAGGCTAGGGTTTGGGTTGATCCTAGGATCTTAAGGCCTGATTTAAGAGGTCTTAAAAGAGCTAACTCATGTATGTATTGGGTCTAGATCCAGAGAATGAGAGCATGGATGACATGGGTGTACATGGGCTCGGTAAGTGCTTTCATGTATTGGGTTAGCCAGGAAAGTTTTTGGTTGGACCTAATGGCTATGTATAAATACATAGGTTGTATTAGGGTTTCATTAGGCGGTTGGAATTAATACAAATCTTTTCTTCCTCAATTCTCTCTTCTTCTCTTCTCTCTAGAGTTGCCATCCCTAGGTTCTTGAAGAAGCCCTAGAGAAGGGGGCATCTCCCTCAAGCCCAAGGAGGGAGGTGCCCCATCATAGATCCAGGTGGAGGGTCTATGGTTTGCTGCCCATAAAGAATGTCATAGGTTCCTTCAGGTCCGTGCTAAAGATCAGAGGCTTCCGCAACATGGTATCGTTGCTTGTGATGTCAAGGATGATTGACGTTCGAGCGATATCATGGGTTTATAATTTAGTATCAAAGCTAGGTGATGCCTGGGATGTTATGGACAACAATAATATCATGTTTCCTCCTACGGCCTCCTAAGGCTTGGAAGCACCACACCATTTGTAATCTTCATTTTGATGCGCCCAAGCCTTAGCACACCTGGCAATATCCCTCTGCATGTTCCTGCTATCACTACATGTTTTGGTAGCTTTTTATGCACACCTTGCCATCGCCATTCTTCTTCAGCTATTGAGCTCCTTTTGAGGCCTTTGAGATGATCGCCTCCACTGCTGAAGACCTTGGCTTGCTTCTTTGCACCACCGTAGAAATTATAGGCACCCTTCTACTTAGCAGCTGCATCATTTATCCGGGACTTTTCTAGAGAGTCTATAGTAATCCTATTCTGGCGGTTGCTGCATATTCTGACATGGTCTCCTCAGAACTTTGCCTATCCTCTAACATGTGCTGCTATACTTGGAACTATGCATCTATGGCATTGGTGTTAGTATATTGGTCCTCCTACACTTCTCCACTTAGAACTCATGTCACATCTCTCTCTCTATTGGTGTAGCCACCTTTGCCTGGTGCTCCACCTAAAATTGAAGTCCTTTTAATGCCGTAGAAGCCCACTCTATAACTGAGTCCTCAAAGGCCAACCATCCAACACTGCATTGTTGGGCCTATCACTGCACCTCGAACACCTTCGCTGTCCCTTCGAACCCTCTACACTCCGTGGACCCGTCTGATGCTCAGATACACTGCACCCATGGGCTCCTCCAAACTATCAAGAGCTTATCCAACTTTTCACTTTCAGCAACTGAAATAATAAAATCAAAGTTTTCTCCTCCCTTATACTTCTTCCAAAGTGGACATTTCCGCTTAAAGTGCCTTACTTCACCACACTTAAAGCATCTCTTAGATCCCTTGCTGCCCCTCTGCTCGCCTTTCTTCTTTTCTTTCCTAGGCCTTTTTGACACCACGAGACCCTCCTGGAAGACTTTCCTTTTCATCATCTATTCATATTGCTCATTGGACCTTAGCACTGATATGATCTTCTCGTGCTCCAGTGTCTCCTTACCATATAGCAACTTCGTCACCAACAAATCGAAGCTCCTAGGTAGCGAACATAGTAGTAATAAATTTTTATCCTTCTCTTCGAGATCCACCCCAATGTTGAGTAAGTCCATGTGCATCTGGTCGAACCACTGAGTATGCCCCATAATATCCTCGCCCTCCTACATTCGGAGGTTGTCAGTTGCTTCTTCAGCATCAACTTATTGCACATGTTCTTTCTCGTGTACAACAAGTGTTATCTAAACCATAAACCCTTGGATGTTCTTTCTTCCAACATGTTATACAGCACCTCATCTGCTAAACAAGACCTAATTATGGCACATGTTCTTTTCTCCAAGGACACCCACATCTTATGTATTATCTCCTCTAGCCTATCTTCTAAGGCAGACTCCAGACCCATCTGAACCAGAAGATCCTCCACCCTAACCTTACACATCATGAAACTTTTTTTTCTATCAAAATTTTCAAATCCTACCTTCAACCTGCTATTCTCCATGATCAAACCAAATCAAAAATAATAAATAGATAGATCTAAAAATTATCTTGACTAGGTACGATGGACAGCAGCCCTGTGATCTCTTCCTTCCTCATGAAGCTTAGAGAAAATCTTAGATTTGAACCTCACTGCTAATCTCTACTAAAACTTGATCTTCTTCCTCCTTCATGCTCAACTGAGCTTTGATACTAAATTATTAAGGATAATTGGCTTCGATACCAATTATTGTTGCAGACGGCAGTGCTCCAAAATCAATTGTTGCTCCTACGATTGCTCGAAACTATAGTCATAGATCTGATCTCTTGCGTAAAACTTGTGTTATGGTATCAACTCGCTCTGATACCAATCTATTGGGTAATCGATTCACTCCGATACCACTTATGAGGATTTAATATCAGGATATTATAGTAGAAAGAAAGAAAAAAATAAAATAATAAAACCAATCAAGTACATGGATCAGCCCAAAGGCTCATTTCCATGGGGTATACAAAGCTTCATTATGAAAGAGAAAATCAGGTACAAGAGGAGAACACCCATTCTCAACTCACCATACATAAATCTCTCTCAACTAGAAGCTACCATCACAAAAGCTCTCTCAAAATTCCAAGAAGACCCTTAGAAGCTATAAGATGCTCTGCCCTTATAACCTCTATACCGAATGCTATGCACCTTTTGCTTCTCTTTCTCGTGGGCTGCACGTACTCGGTGCTTCACGAAGCTCCTCTTGATGGCTACTTGAGTCTCTCTATGTGCCTCTCTGTTGGGAATATGCACTTTTTCCATATGAATCGACATGGCCGTCGGTGATTAGCTAAGCAACAAGAAAGTACTTCTTAGAGATCTCTACGAAAGCACGATCAAATAAATCAAGGAATAAAGAAGAAGAGAAGAATAGATTTTTGGGAGAAAAGAGCTTTTATTCAGCATATTTCAACACTCTAACAACCTTGACCTATTTTCAGTATATATACTTTACAAAGGGTCAAGCCCAAGCTCATAGAAAAACTTTTCAAACCTAAACAACCCACATATATAAAATAATAACCCATAAAAATTCAGCCAGCCCAGTTTCAGACCGAGCCGGCTAACCTGCGACTGGGTCAGCTCAGTCCCAGACTGAGTCGATCTAGTTGTGTACCGTGCCAACAGCCCAAAAATGCTGCTCTCTGTCTGGATTGAGCCGACCCAGTTGTGTACCATGCCAACAGTCCAAAAATACTGCTCTCTATCTAGATTTTTCTTTGAGATCTAGTCGATCCAATCTTGGACTGAGCCGACCTAGTTTCCAACTAAGCCAGCTCAGTCTTAGAGTGAGCTGGCCTAGTTTCTGAATTTTACTATTGAGATTAATTCTTTTTTCGACTTGCTCCCATTTTTTCATGACCTGCCTTCTCATATTTTCAAGACTTGGGAGTGCCACTTCTGAGCTCACATTCTCCACCTTGGTGCATTCAAGTTCTTGTGAAGTCATCTCTTCTCAACAGATCCATCCGTGCCACACATCTTTGAAAGCTATCTTTGGGGAGTACCTTCGTGAGTGCATCAGACTGATTCTTTTTGGTATGGACCTTCATCAGTTCCACTTCACCTTCCTCCACTAGCTCTCTGATCCTGTGGTACCTCATGTCTATATGCTTTGTGTGCGCATAATAGACTGGGTTCTGTGCCAACAACAGAGCACTCTGACTATCACTGAATAGTGTAACCTTGCTCTGCTCCACCTCCAACTCATCAATCAACCTCTTAAGCCAAAGGGCTTCCTTTGCAGCTTCTGTTATCCCAATGTACTCGACCTCTATGGTAGACAAGGCCGTGATTGGCTGAAGGGTTGATCTCCAAGACACCAATCCACCATATACGCAGAAGAGGTATCCAGTAGTAGACCTCTTTGTATCAAGATCATCAGCATAATTTGCATCAACAAATCCTTCCAGAGGATCTGAACCTTCACACATCTTCACAGATTATTCTCCAAATCCTCCCAGCTGCCCACTAAATATCAAACCATAATCTCTTGTTCCATGCAGATATCTTAATATCTATTTCAATGCTTTCCAGTGTTTCTTCCTAGGGTTAGCCATGTATCTACTAACCATGCTCATAGCATGTGCTATATGTGGTCTACAGCACACCATAGTGTACATCATACTGCCTACAGCATTTGCATAAGAGACTCATTCCATATACTCTCTCACCTCTTCTGACTGGGGGCACTATAACTTGGAGAGAGACATATGGCTTGGCAATGGCATCTCTATAAGTTTTGAAGGAAAAATCCTGATTTTTTGGATCAGGTTCGTTCAGATTTGATTGGATCAAGAGAGATATTTTAAAAATTTCTCTTTTAATCCAGATCAAATCTGAGATATTTTAGATCTAATTTTATAGATCTAATAAAAAAATAAAAGATAAATTAAATTTGATTTAATATTATACCTTGTTATTGGATAATCGGATTATCCTGTGATGATCCTACTGATTGCTTGAAGTTTTGGATCTAGCCATGCAAGTGCTTGGCCTCTATCGGTATCCACTTTGACTGAATCTGGAGATCTTCTTCTTTTTTATCATTTCTCCAAAAATTAAATCTAGATCTGATTTAGAAGATTTTCAAAACTTCTTTCGAAGATCTGCAGTCGTCTTTGCAGCAATGCTGCCTTCTTCCTTTTTCGTCACCTTTCTCTTATTTGGATCGCACCAAACTGGAGCCCAAAACTCCTTAGGCGTGGAGAGGAGAGGGAGGACCAGAAGATGGCATGGAGGAGGAAGAGGGTCAGCCTTGAGGCATGGGCTAAGAGAGAACTCTTTTAAAAGCTAGGTGCAGATCAGGTTTATATAGACCCTGCTGCGCCATGCAGTGCCACATCATCCCGGCCAATCACGTTGCTTTGTACAATTAGATCTAAATCTGATTGGTGGGATGACATTACTTGATCCAATTAGATGAGAGCCCCATCAAATCATCCTTAGGTGGTGCCAAGACTGATCAAACCTAAGTCTTAGGCACCTACCTAAGTTGATTCCAAGAAGCAACCTGGAGTCCCATCTGTATGGGACTCCGGGCATCCCTATCCACGGGTGCATGCCTCCCTAGGCATGCACCCCTTTCTTTTCATTTTCTAGCAAGGGGACAAGCTTTTGTCTACTCTCTTATAGGTGCATGACACATGGGTAGATGTCTAAGTGTCAAAGGTCAATGTTTGACCAAAGTCAAAAGACAATAATTAGCAGATGATGAAAAATGGCAGGTGTTATCTCAAATTTATCTTATAAATTAAGATAATCCTTTTTTGATCTGGATAAGCTCCAGTCAGACAAAGTAAAGGTACCTGAGTGAGCACAAACATATTTGGCTTAGTCGAGATAATTTTTAATGATAGTAGAAGAAGAACATTAGGCTCAATCGTGTGCTAGCACGATTTTCTTGAACCTAATTGAATCTTATTCAAATCAATTGAACTAGGTTATTCTAATTGACGATATCCAGATCCAAATCCTTGTTTGTGTGATCCAGTTAGGTTCAATTCTATATGGTAATGGAATATGTCATGATCTCTATCATCGTCATCATTGAAACACCTTTCGATGGATTAGAACTCTTCTGATTCAGAAAACTAGAATGATCGATCATCCAAATTATTCTAATTGCTCCCAAAATCCACTAGTGACACCTAGCAGTATATGGTGGCAACCCATCAGGACTGAAAATGAATCTCTCGGTGCAGCTACCTATGTGATTAAGTTCTTCTATCTTGAGCCTCGATCAGATTATAGTTAAGGTGAACTCGTCAAAACCTAATTTTTGTTATATGATTTAATCATTCGATTCAAGTCCGATGTGAAAACCTTAATAGAAACTTTTTCTATTATTTCACTCTACCATGGCCATGGGCTTATGGACTTGATTCTCATGATCATCATAGGGCTGCTCCTCATCTACCGAGGTAGATAGATTTGCTCTTGGTGCAATCTAATTCCTACAATGAACATGCTATAGCCAATATACACCTCAGGATTCCAAATGACTAGGAGACCGAGTCATGGTGTAGTCAAACTATAACACCCTCAAGATGAACTATCGATGCACCTCAGATCAAAGAACCAGATACACCACTGCAACATCGAGTCAGTCATCGATGAGAGGGTAGACTTCCTTATGACTGCTCGAGGTGGTCACGCTCAGTGTTCTCGTTCTCTGACAAGTACCTACACTCTCGCTCTGATGTCTTTATATCATAGACTCAAGACTCATCTACTATAAAGAAGCGATTATATACCAACCTTCTAGATCAATCACCATTCTCATGATGATCCTACGATCAGAAGTATTTTATGAGTTAATAATGAAAATTCATGTCTTAAATTTTCAACTCTTGAAAATATGAATTATCATTACCATTAACTCAAGGGATGTATCACAAACACTAAATACATATTTGTGATAGAAAATAACCCATTTTATTATTTATAGTCAAAATTATAATTTTGCTCCTAGAAGTGTATTACAAGTTTCAGCCAATTCTACTTAAGCACATATCTAACACTCTATTGATCAAGCCAATTGGCTGCAACTAGTCCTTTCCAAGGGGTTCGATCTTGCTGGCCAATGGCTTAAATGGGTCCGCTGATTACTGCGGAGTTGACTTCTTGACCTCGACGTAACCTGATAAGCATCGTAAATTCACCAATAAAAGTATTAATTTATTAATTAATTTATATTAATTTTTAAGAATTATCAATCAATTTATATATAATTTTTGAAAAATTCATATTTTTATTAATTAAAAAATTAATTAAAAAATAATAAAAAATAAATAAAAATTAAGAAATAAAATTTTATTATTAAAAGAAAGAGCTCATTTTTTTGATCACAACGAAATAAATTTCAAGTAAAACGGAGCTAAAATGAAAAAGATATGAATTTTTAAAAAAAATATAAAATAAATAAAAATTAAATAAAAAAAAAGAAAACGGCTCAACCGGCTCCGCAAGCCGAGCCACCAAGCCAAGCCGAGCCACCAAGCGAAGCCGAGCCATCAAAGCCGACTCAGTCATTGAAGCCATCAGCCGGTCTACGATCCAGGCGTGGACCGCCAGCTCAGCAAAATCCGGCGAATCAGAGCCTGCCACGTGGTGGACCTAGACCCTTAAAGGGTCTACAAAATTTTATCGCGGCTCACAGGGCAATCTGGTCATTTCACTCGGTGACAGAAGCGTTGATTGGTTGCGGTGTGCGGTGCGGCCGGTCTACGCGGTCCATGGGAACAGTAATTGCGCGATCGGACGGCTGCGGTTGATTGCGGTTAAGATCGGACGGTCAGCATTTTTTTCGGTTGCCAATTTCACTCGGATCACCATCAAACGGCAGCGCCTGATTCCAGCTTCGATCCGACGGTCCAGAACGCTCCCGGCGGTGATCAGGACTCCCGAAGCGCGATTTGCGGCCAGATTTCCTCGATCAAGCGCGATCGGACGGCCAGTAATTTAATTCGAGCTGATCTGGGCTGATAGGCATCCGATTTTGACGATTTTTGAACCGTTCGATTCCTATCGGATAGCCTGATTTTACCAGATTTACCAGAGACGTAACAGGATTGTTTTTATTCAAATTTTATTCAAATTTTTACGATTACAAAGGGAATTAGTCCCATATTGCTTTTAGAAATAAATATCTACCTCTTCTAGCTCTATAAAAAGGATCCTAAGCCTCTAAGAAAGGAGGAGGGTTGGAAGAGAAGCTAAGGTATAGGGTGGAAGTCAAGCTCGGGATTAAAGGTTGCTTCAAAGCTGCGGTGCTGCTGAGAAGAAGAGCCGGTCTTCTACGCCATCTTCATGCCTACGCCGATCTGCGATCTTCATCTAGTCTTTTTTTTTCCTTTAATTTCTTGTATTAAAATTCTGAATTTTCTTTAATTTCTTGTATTTAAATTCTGCATCTTAGTTTTAAATTTAATAAAGAAAGTTTCATTATTCTTTTCAATTCTAGCTCTTTAAATTATTTGTTCTTTATTGCTCTTTAATTTTACTATAAGTAGTTGCTAAGATCTAAATAGTAGATCTTAGTATCAAATTTATTTTTGCATAATTTAAATTCTATTTTTATTTATAGATCTATTTTTCGACTTTAATCTTTGCTTTCTTTTCTTAAAAAAAAAAAAAAATCAAAGATTTTAGAAATAAATCATTGCCTCTCTGTGGATTCGACCCGACTCACCACTTTCTTCATAATTTTTAATTGTTTTAAAAATAAAGAGTCGGATTTATTTTTTAAACTAATTTAAAATTATGAAGAAAGTGGTGAGTTGGTCGAATCCACAGAGAGGCAATGATTTATTTCTAATTTTTTTTTTTTTTTTTTTAAGAAAAGAAAGCAAAGATTAAAGTCGAAAAATAGATCATTAAATAAAAATAAAATTTAAATTATGCAAAAATAAATTTGATACTAAGATCTACTATTTAGATCTTAGCAACTACTTATAGTAAAATTAAAGAGCAATAAAGACAAATAATTTAAAGAGCTAGAATTGAAAAGAATAATAAAACTTTCTTTATTAAATTTAAAACTAGATGCAGGAATTTAATACAAGAAATTAAAGGAAAGAAAGACTAGATGAAGATCGCAGATGGCGTAGGCATGAAGATGGCGTAGAAGACCGGCTCTTCTTCTCAGCAGCCCCGCAGCTTTGAGCAACCTTTAATCCGGCTTGATTCACCATACCTTAAGCTTCTCTTCCAACCCCTCCTTTTTTTCTTAGAGGCTTAGGATCCTTTTTATAGAGCTAGAAGAGGTAGATATTTATTTCTAAAAGCAATATGGGACTAATTCCCTTTGTAATCGTAAAAATTTGAATAAAATTTGAATAAAAACAACCCTGTTACATCTCTGGTAAATCTTGGTAAATTAGCTATCCGATAGGAATCGAACGGTTCAAAAATCTCAAAATCGGATGCTATCAGCCCAGATCAGCTCGAATTAATACTGGCCGTCCGATCGCGCTTGATCGAGGAAATCTGGTCGCAAATCACGTTCGGGAGTCCTGTACACTGCCGGCGGCATTCTGGACGTCGGATCGAAGTGGAATCAGGCGCTGCCGTTTGATGGTGTCCGAGTGAAATTGGCAACCAGAAAAAAATGCTGACCGTCCGATCTTAACCGCAATCAACGCAGCCGTCCGATCGCACAATTACTGTTCCCATGGACCGGTAGACCGGCCGCCGTACACCGCAACCAATCACGCTTCTGTCATCGAGTGAAATGACCAGATTGCCCTGTGAGCCACGATAAAATTTTGTAGCCCTTTAGGGTCTAGGTCCACCACGTGGCAGTCTATGATTCGTCGGACTTTGCTGAGCTGGCGGTCCACGCCTGGAATCGTAGACGGCTGATGGCTTCAATGACTGAGTCGGCTTTGATGGTCGGCTTCGCTTGGTGGCTCGGCTTGGCTTGGTGGCTCGGCTTGCGGAGCCGGTTGAGCCGTTTTCTTTTTTTTTATTTAATTTTTATTTATTTTATATTTTTTTTAAAAAATTCATATCTTTTTCATTTTAGCTTGTTTTACTTGAAATTTATTTCGTTGTGATCAAGAAAATGAGCTCTTTCTTTAATAATAAAATTTTATTTCTTAATTTTTATTTATTTTTTATTATTTTTTAATTAATTTTTTAATTAATAAAAATATGAATTTTTCAAAAATTATATATAAATTGATTGATAATTCTTAAAAATTAATATAAATTAATTAATAAATTAATACTTTTATTGGTGAATTTATGATGCTTTTCATAACCCTTCTCAAGTTAATCACAGATGAGGTGGTATCGCCACTCGATGTGCTTGAATTTTTGGTAAGACCTCAGCTTTTTAGCTTGGGCTATGGCACCATTGTTGTCACAGTATAGAGGAATGGCATCTGATGGCATCACTCCAATCTCTGTGGCAAACTTCTTGTACTAGAATGCCTCCTTCGTAGCTTCTGACACAATAATGTATTTTACTTCCATGGTGGAATCTGCTATCACTGTCTACTTGAAACTTTTTCAACTGACAGCTCCACCATTACACACAAACAGACTTTCAGAAGTCGACTTTCGATCATCTACATCGGACATAAAATCTGAGTCTGTATATCCCTGGACTTGGAGTTCTCCATTACCAAAGATCAACAACATATCCTTAGTTCTTCTCAAATACTTAAGCATATATTTCACAGAAGTCCAGTGTTCTTCACTTGGATTCGACTGATATCTGCTCGTGACACTCATATCATGGGCTATATCAAGTCGTGTACATAACATGGCATACATAAGGCTCCCTATTGCTGAAGCATAAAGGATCTTGCTCATGTGTTCTATTTCCTCAGGTTTGCTAGGGCACATCTTCTTGGAAAGATGAATGCCATGTCTGAAGGGTATAAAACCCCCCTTAGAGTTTTTCATGCTAAACCTCTTTAGCACTCCTCTATGTACATCTTTTGTGAAAGTCCTAACATCCTATTCAGCCTATCTCTATAGACCTTAATTTTCAGAATAAAGGATGCTTCTCCTAGGTCTTTCATGAAGAATTCTTTAGATAACCACATTTTAACTGTGGTCAACATGGAAATATCATTCCCAATAAGGAGAATGTCATCCACGTACAATACGAGGAAGACAACAGCGCTTCCACTGATCTTTTTGAAGATACATGGCTCCTTCTCATTTTGGATGAAATCAAAAAATTTGATCACATCATTAAAATGAGTATTCTAGCTTCGAGATGCTTGCTTAAGTCCATATATGGACCTTTGCAGCTTGCATACCTTGTGATCATCATCACTGGATGTGAAACCTAGCGGCTGTTCCATATAGATATATTCCTCAGGATATCCATTTAAGAATGCTGTTTTCACATCCATTTGCCATATTTCATAATCAAAATAAACTACAACAGCATGCAATGTGTGGATGGATTTTAGCATAGTTATTGGTGAAAAGGTATCCTGATAGTCAAAGCCTTCGCACTGACTATAACCTTTTGCCACTAATCTAGCTTTGAATGTCTCCACATTTTCATCTACACCAATCTTTCTCTTATAGATCCATTTACATCCAATAGGTACTATACCTTCTGATGGATCTACCAAGGTTCAGACTTGGTTTGAGTGTATCGAGTCAATTTCTGACTTCATCGCCTCTAACCATTTCTCAAAGTCGATATCTGATATTGCCTCATTATAGATTTTGGGATCATCACCATGAACCCCATTACCTACGAGGAATATTTTCTCTACTTCCTCTAAAATAGTACCTAAGTACCTCTCAGGAGGATGGAAAATCCTTTTCGATCTACGAGGTGGAGGAGGTAGTGATTGTATTGGCTCAACCGATTTGGTTCCATTTGGTCCTTAGCTCATTGCTCTTATGAGACTTTCTCATCGAGCTTGACTTGCTTTCTAATGCCGCTATCTGGAATAAACTATTTTTCAAGAAAGATGGCATGTCGACTCATAATCACATTGTGATATTCTGGAATATAGAAATAATATCCTAATGACTCTTTAGGATATCCTGTAAATCAAGCTCTAAAGGACCTAAAGTCTAACTTGTCCGCTTGTTGTCTTTTGACATGAGTTGGACAATCCCAAATTCTGAGATGACTCAGACTTGATTTTTTACCATGCCATATCCCATATGGTGTGGTAGAAATGATTTTAGAAGGAATCCTATTCAGTAAGTATATTGTAGTTAACAAATAGTGTCCCCAAAAAAAATCAGAAAGATCTGTGAATCTCATCATGGATCGAACCATATCTAATAGGATCCGATTCCTCCATTCTAAAATTTCATTGAGTTGAGGTATTCCAGGTGGAGTCCATTGAGAGACTATACCATTTTCCTTGAGATAGTCTAGGAATTTCTGACTAAGGTATTCACCTCCTCGATCTGATCGAAGAACCTTAATAGATTTTTCAGTTTGCTTTTCTACTTCATGTCTGAATTCTTTGAACTTTTCAAAAGCTTCAGACTTATATCTCATAAGATACATAAATCCATACCTAGATAAATCATCGATAAAGGTGATGAAGTAGACAAAGTTGCCTCTAGTCGGCACATCAAATGGGCCGCACATATTAGTATGTACTAGGACAAGAAAATCCATGGCCTTTTCTCCATATCCTACAAAAGAGAGCTTAGTCATTTTGCCATGAAGACAAGATTCAAAAATTGGATATGACTCAGAAGTCAATGAACTCAATAGTCCAGTTTTCTTCAATTTGTTAACCCAATCTTCTACTATATGACCTAGTCTTAAGTGCCATAGATACCTATCGTTTGGACTATCTTTAGGTCGTTTCATGGCATTCACATTTTGCTCGATATTAAAAATAGATACATCAATATGTAGCTGGTAAAGATCGTTAATAAGAAAATCACTTGCAATTTTATTTCTTTAATAAAGAATGTTACAATGGTCCTTAAGAAAACTAATTACATAGCCTTCTAGTGCTAGGCATGAAATAGAAATCAAATTCTTGCTTACTGCAGGCACATAATATTAATCTTTTAAAACTAAGTCTAAATCAGATGGTAGTCAAAGAGGGTATGTTCCCATGGCCACGACAGCAACTTTTGCTCTATTTTCGACATGCAGAAATATCTCACCATCCCTCAGCCTCCTGCTATCCTCAAGACCCTGCATAGAAGTGCATAAATGAGCACTAGAACCAGAGTCAAGCACCCAACTAGATATAGAAGAAACCGTAAGGTTAGACTCAATAACGAGCATACCTCCAAAAGGACCTACCTTCTTCTTCTTCAAGGTGGCCAGATAAGTGGGGTAGTTCCACTTCCAATGGCCATCATTGTTGTAATGGAAACACTTTCCTTTGTCAGTGGCCTTCTTCTTCGGCTCTACCTTTTTCT
Source organism: Cocos nucifera (assembly GCA_006176705.1). NCBI lineage: Eukaryota > Viridiplantae > Streptophyta > Magnoliopsida > Arecales > Arecaceae > Cocos > Cocos nucifera. The sequence continues at coordinate 429,106 of QRFJ01000215.1, read as the reverse complement.
TCTTTCCTCCTTCCACCTTCTGCTTTTTCACAGGCTTCTTTTTCTTTCCAAAAGACTTTCTTTTGAAAGAAGTCCATTCCATAGCAAGCACTGAGCCTTTAGAACCTTTCACAGAAAGCTCAGCAGTAGCCAGCATGTTCATAAGTTTGGCCAAAAAATTTTGAAGTTTATGCATATGGTAGTTCATGATGAACTGCCCATAAGCATCAGTTAAAGATTGCAGAATTATATCATTCTGTAGATCCAAGTCCAACTTCACTTCGAGCTTCTCAAGCTCTTCTAAATCTTTGATCATCATCAGACAATGATCTTGGACTGACTGTCCATCACGCATTTTAGCCTTGAATAGTTGTTTAGTAACTTGATACTTGCTACACGACTTTGTTCACCAAACATCTCTAGTAGGTGAGTCAATATTTGGTGGGCAGTCCTGATATCTTCATGTTGGTGCTGAAGTTCATCAGACATCAAGCCCAACATATAGTATCTGGTCTTGTTATCTTCGTCTATCCACTTATCAAGAGACGCTCTTTGTTTAGCGGATGGATGAGCTGGTAAGGTGCGAGGATCCTGATCCAATATATGAGTTAACTTTTCAAAATCCAAAATAATTTTGAAATTTTGGAGCCAATCCTTATAATTGGGTTCGGTCAGTCTATGGGTGTTCAGGATTCATGCTAGTGGGTTGGATGCAGACATTTTTCTGTAGAGAGTCAAAGTTTCTAGTTAGATATTGTAATTAAGACTTGACCAATTTATTTAGAGATTTTATTTTAAAATAAATTAGCTTCCACTATTTTCTTGGATCCCTACACTTCCTCTGTAGAGATGCAAAATCTCCTGATTAATGATTTCTAGTGGGTGGTGCGGTCCCACCAACTGACTCATCACCTCACCTAATAGTTATTGGTGATGGGTTAGCCAATGAGTGAACAACTCTTGTTCAATGATTCTCTAATCATGGTGCACCCAAACTTGATCTCTAATTCATGAATCTCACCATATCCAGAATATTGATCCACTCCTTAGTTAAGTCAGACCCACCATTTGCATAGATTGGATTTCTAATTGAGTCTCTCACTGTATCCAAAATATTGAGACCAATTCATCCTCCAGCCCATAGCATCCAATGCCTAATAGATATGGTTGCATCATCCCAGTGCAACTGAACCACTGTAACCAGTCGAGAACAATCAACCCCGGGAAGAGCCCACACATCTACAATGGTGGAAGATCTTAGACTTAATCTTTTCTTAGGAAGATTTAATTTAGGTCTCATTAAACTAGACTTGACATAGTCATAACCATTATGACTAACCTAGTGGCATGGGTTAGCTCGGATTATTGACCACCTCAGATCACAACTGAGCCAACAAATATGGCCAGGTAAGTGAGACTGGTGGAAGGGATATGCCATTAACTCAACAAAAATGCATTCGAGTTGAGTAGCTTCTAATTAAAAACCAATTGGTCATATTTGCCAAACTTACCTTAGACACCAAATTATTGAGCTAGAACCAATTGGGTTAGCCTACAATCTAGACTCTAACTACTGAGCCTAATTAGGTTTTAGCTTGATCGATCACTCACGTGACTCGATCTTGACCCAGACTTAATCCTATTAGGCTGGTCAATTTAAGCACTGTTGATCCCATCTAATCAACTCTTGATTCGATTTGATCAATCGCTTAGACCTAACTGAGCTATCCAAGCCCGACCCTAATTTTATGAATATGTCTTAGATATGAAATTCTCAATTTTAGACCTAACATATATTTCATAATCTTAATTCTTAATTAAGTTTAGGGTTCACAAACAAAACATGTAAATAAAATCATAGGGTTTCAGGATCTAGGATTTTGCAGAAAGTAAGTTCTTGATTTTTTATTAAGGACGAACGTGCAGCACCCCTACACATCATAAGAACATCCCATCAAATGGGAGGAGAGGGCATTTAAACACTACTTTATTCTTATGACCAGATGGCCAAGGGGAATGCCTTAATTAGAAATATAAATCTATAAAACTAGTTAGATCTACATCATATATCTCATATATAAAATTTGATCTAACTATAAACATATTTTGCATACATCTCATGTATCATATCATGCATGTTTTCAGATCTAAATTATCTCATAATTCATCTAAAAAATTAAATTTAAATTGATCACATTAAAATAAATTCTAATCTAGATAATTATGTAGAACTATTCTATAACTAGTCTAAACATGCATTCATCATATCTCATATGAACCAAAAATTAAATAATTTTACTTTTTATTTTTTAGATCTTATTATAATATTTATAATATCAAAAAATAATAAATAAATAGATCTAAATTATAACTTAATCAAATTAAATTATGATCATGCAAGACTATATATAGAATAATTCTATTTTACAACTAGTCTTGCATCTTGTAAAACATAGATCTAAATTATTTAATTTCAATTTTTCTAATTTTAGATCTAATCACATATCATGTGATATCTAAAATCATGTAATTATTAGATCAAAATTAAAATAAAATTAGATCTAAATAATTTATTAGAATCTAGCTCAGATACCAGTTGAAGGGAAAATTCTGATTTCTCGAGTTAGATTCGTTCAAATCTGATTGGATCAAGAGAGATATTTCAAAAATTTCTCTTTTAATCTAGATTAGATCTGAGATATTTTAGATTTAATTTTATAGATCTAATAAAAAAATAAAAGATAAATTTAATTTAATTTAATTTTATACCTTGTTATTGGATAATCGGATTATCCTGTGATGATCCTACTGATTGCTTGAAGTTTTATATCTGGCCACGTAAGTGCCTGACCTCTACTAGTATCCACTCGAGCTAGATCTAGAGATCTTCTTCTTCTTTATCATCTCTCCAAAAATTAGATCTGGATCTGAATTGGAGGATCTTCAAAACTCCTTTTGAAGATCTGCAGTCGTCTCTACAGCAGTGCTACCTTCTTCCTTTCTTGTCACCTTTCTCTTGTCTAGATCGCACCAAACTAGAGCCCAAAACTCCTTGGGCGTGGAGAGGAGAGAGAGGACTAGAAGATGGCATGGAGGAGGGAAAGGGGCAATCTTGGGGTGTGGGCTAAGAGAGAACTCTTTTAAAAGCTAGGCGCAGATAGGATTTATATAGACCCTGCTGTGCCATGCAGTGCCACATCATTCCAACCAATCACGCTGCTTCGTGCAGTCAGATCTAAATCTGATTAGTGGGATGACATCACTTGATCCAATTAGATGAAAGCCCCCTCAAATCATCCTTAGGTGGCACCAAGATTGGTCAAAGCTGAGTCTTAGGTGCCTACCTAAGTTGATTCCAAGAAGCAACCTGGAATCCCATCTCTATGGGACTCCAGGCGTCGCTATCCATGGACGCACGCCTCCCTAGGTGTGTGCCCCCTCCTTTCCATTTTCTAGTAAGGGGACAAGCCCCTATCTGCTCTCCTACAGATGCATGACACATGGGCAGATGTCTAAGTGTCAAAGGTCAACGTTTGACTAAAGTCAAAAGACAAGAATTAGCAGGTGATGGAAAATGGCAGGTGTTGTCTCAAATTTATCTCATAAATTAAGATAACCCTTTTCTGATTTGGACAAGCTCCAATCAGACCAAGTCAAGGTACCTGAGTGAGCACAAACATATTTGGCTCAGTCAAGGTAACTTTTAATGATAGTAGAAGGAGAACGTTAGGCTCAATCATGTGCTAGCATGATTTCCTTGAACCTAATTGAATCTTATTCAAATCAATTGAACTGGGTTAGTCCAATTGATGATATCCAGATCCAAACCCTTGTTTATGTGACTCAGTTAGGTTCAGTTTTGTATGGTAATGGGATATGTCATGATCTCTATTATCGTCATCATCAAAACACCTTTCGATGGATCAAAACTCTTCTGATTTAGATAACTAGAATGATCGATCATCTAAATCATTCTAATTGCTCTCAAAATCCACCAATGACACCTAGCAGTATATGGTGGCAATCCATCAGAACTAAAAATGAACCTCTCAGTGCAACTATCTATGTAATTAAGTTCTTCTATCTTGAGCCCCAATCAGATTAAGGTTAAGGTGAATTCGTCAAACCCTAATTTCTATCATATGATTTAATCATTCGATTCAAGTCCGATGTGAAAACCTTAATAGAAACTCTTTCTATTATTTTACTTTACCATGGCCATGGGCTTATGGACTTGATTCTCATGATCACATAGGGCTGCTCCTCATCTACTGAGGTAGATAGATTCCCTCTTGGTGCAATCCAATTCCTACAATGAACATGCTATAGCCAACATACACCTGAGGGTTCCAAATGGCTAGGAGACTGAGTCATGGTGTAGTCAAACTATAACACCCTTAAGGTGAACTGCCGATGCACCTAAGGTCAAAGAACCAGACACTCCACTATAGCATCAAGTCAGTCATCGATGAGAAGGTAGACTTTCCTATGACTGCTCGAGGTGGTCACGCTCAGTGCCCTCGTTCTCTAATGAATACCTATACTGTCGCTCCAATGTCTTTACACCGTAGACTTAAGACTCATCTACTATAAAGAAGCGATTATACACCAACCTTTCAGATTAATCACCATCCTTATGATGATCCTACGGTCAGGAGCTTTTTATGAGTTAATAATGAAAATTTATATCTTAAATTTTCAGCTCTTGAAAATATGAATTATCATTATCATTAACTCAAGAGATGTATCACAGATACTAAATACACATTTATGATAAAAAATAATTTATTTTATTATTTATAGTCAAAATTATAATTTTATCCTTAGAAGTGTATTACAAGTGTCAGCCAATTTTGGCTTCTAGGGCACATATATCTAACATGTTTGGCCTTCTCCCCATCCTAAATCTCTTTAGAAACTTCTGGACATACTTTTCTTGTGACAAATGGAGCACTCCTTTGCACCTATCTCTACAAATCTCCATTCCAAGGATTTTCTCAACTGGACCCAAATCTTTCATCTCAAATTTAGATGATAATGCCCTTTCCAACCTTTTCACACCATCCGTGCTTCTACTGGCTATGAGCATATTATCTACATACAATAATAGGTATAGGATATCCTCCTCATCTACATCCTTGATGTAGACACAACAATCATGTTTACATCTGCTGAAACCCAGGCTCAAGACAAAGCCATCAAACCTTCGATACCATTGACGAGGGGATTATTTCAAGTCATACAAAGACTTCTTGAGTAAACACACCTTTTCTTCCTGTCCCATCTCCATGAAACCATCTGGCTACTTCATGTAGATTCTTTCCTCTAAAGTCTCATGAAGGAAGGTCATCTTCACGTCCATCTATTCTAATTCCATGTTATGCTGTGCCACTAATGACAACAAAACTCGAATAGATGTATGATGCATCACAGGAGAGAAAATTTCTGTGTAGTCAATCTTTTTTCTTTGTGAGTATCCTTTTGCTATCAGCCTTGCTTTGAAGCTGACTCCATCTTGTTCTGAAGGTGCTTCTTTTTTTGTGAATATCCACTTTGAGCTAATAAATCAAGCACCCTTTGAAAAATCCACTAGCTGCCATGTCTGATTCTTCTTAAGTGATTCCATCTCCTTCATCATGGCCTGCATCCATGAATCATGATCCTCACTCTCCATGGCCTTTGCATAATTCTTTGGATCTCCATTAGCAATGATGAGTGCATAGGAGATAACCTCATTAATGCCATATCTGATCGATCTCCTAATAGTATGCTGGGGCTTCTGCAAAGCCACTCCCACTGGCACATCTCTGCCTGATGTCTGTGGTTGCTCCTGCACATCTATCTGAATTGCCGGCCCTCCATGCTGATTTTCAATATAAGATAATACTTTTCTTCCTAGCTCCACCTCAAAAGGAATACTCCTATAAGTGGATGTAACCTGCATGCCATCATTCTCTGACTGGCCACCGCTGTTCACCTTTGTTTCTCTAGTTTAATCTATCCCAGACCTCCTCAAGATGCTCTTCTCATCAAAGATAATATTCCTGCTAATTACTAACTTCTGTGCCTGAGAGTCCCACAGTAGGTACCCCTTGACTCCTTGTGGATATCCGATGAATGTCATCTTTTAAGATTTTAGATCCAATTTGCTCCTCTCGATTGCCTCCACATGTGCATACACTGTGCAATTGAAGACTTTCAGGTGGCCAAGCTCTACCTTCTTTCCACTCCAGACCTCCTCTGGAATACCTCCATTCAGCTTATAATGAGAAAACCTGTTCATAAGAAAATAAGAAAAAGTTAGAGCATCATCCGAAAAGAACTTTGGGAGTGATGTCTACAGCCTCAAACTTTGTGCCTTCTCGGTCAGTGTTCGGTTCATTCTTTTTGTGACATCATTCTATTGGAGAGTCATCCTCATCATGTAATGGTGTTTGATGCCATTTTCCTCACAGTACCTTCTAAACTCCAGGCTAGTATACTACCTTCCATTGTTTGACCTCAGACACTTTACCTGTGTCCCTGACTCCTCTATTTCAGCTCTCCAGGCTCTAAACTGGGCAAACACCTCTAATTTTTCTTTGATCAGATAAACCCACACCTTCCTTGAGCAATCATCAATGAAAGTGACAAAGTATTTTTCCTTACCTCTAGCTGATATAAGAGCTTGTCCTCACACATCCGAGTGCACTAAATCCAGTACTTCCTCGCTGCGCTTAGTACTTCTGGCAAACTTCATCCTATGCTATTTGCCAAAGATACATGGCTCATAAAGATCTATGACCTCCTTCTTCAGGGCTAGGATCATATATCTTTTGCTTAGTTTTGTGAGCCCACGGTCACTCATATGACCCATCTGATAGTGCCACAGTCGATATAAAATCTGCTCCTCCTATGCCGCTGCTAGCACCTCTGCACTATCACTTACCACTGAGCCTTCAATTCTGTAAAGATTATCGCTCAGTCTTCTATCTCTCATCACCACCAAAGCTCCCTTGGAAATTTTTAAACATTCACTCCCAACCTGGCTACTAAAAGCATAACCCTGCTCCTCCAAGTAGTCTAAAGAAATTAAATTCTTTTTCAACTCTGGTACATGCCTGATATTTGATAATGTACGAATGATCCCATTGTACATCCTCACCTTGATAGAGCCAATTTCAGCTACTTTGCATGAGTGATCATCTCCAAGGCTGACACTTCTACCATCGACCTTTTGGTAGGTGGCAAACCACTCCCGATGAGAAGTATAGTGGTGCGAGCATGCTGAATCTAATATCCACATAGTATCGCACTCCGTGGATCCATCTGATACAACTAGTAGGTCTTCTCCACTGTTCACAAAAGTTGTATCATCTTCCTTATTGGTCTTTCCTTTTTCTGATCTCAAAAGAGGACAATATCTCCTCTGGTGTCCAGACTGATGACATTTATAATATTTCAATATTATCTTCCTCTGATCATGAGACTTTGACCTGCCCTTGGATTTTTCTCTTGTCTTCTCCTTTGATCTTCCCTATCTTTTGTTCACAACCAAGATCTCAGACTTAGGGTCTCCCTTGCAGATCTTTTTCCTTTGCTCAGTTGATTTGAGCACACCAACAACCTCTTCATAGTTTATGATCTCCTTCCCATAAACTAAAGTTGGTATGAGATCATCATACAAACAGGGAGAGAACATAATAGCAGCAATGCTCAATCCTCCTCATCGATCTTCACATCCAAACTCATCACCTCAGAGCAGACCTGATTGAACCTTTGGATATGTGCAACAAGATCTCCGCCTTCGGGCATCCTCAGACTATACAGCTATTTCTTCAACCACAGCTGTTCGTCATATTCTTCCCCAAGTATGTATTCTCCAGTCTCTCCCAAAGTTCCTTTGCCGTAGTTTCTATGCAAATCTCGGGCAAAACCTGATCGACCAAGCACATCCGGATTGTGCTAAAAGCAATTTCTTCCAACTCTTCCCAATCCTCAACACTAATCTTTTCCAATCTTTTTTTTGTCAAGACCTTATAGATCCTCTGCTGAACCAACAAGTCCTTTACTCTTTGCTGCCATAGAGTAAAGTTCCCCTTGCCATCGAACTTCTCAAAATTTACCTTGAATCCACTTGATCCCATGACTTCAAATAAGTCAAGAATAGATCTCTAACACCCTTCACGATCCCACACACTAGCAAAACTATCCTTTAAAGAAGATCTAACTAGCCCTAGATCCTCTTTCCAAACTTCTGTATCACCGTTCCTCCATGTAAACAATCTCCACCTTAATTTAGAGACAACCACAAAGCAAACTAGAAGTTTTAGGATAAAACCTAGTGCAACAGATCCTGAATGTAGTAAATCCTAGGTGTCTTCCTTCCTTCCACGCAACACCACTTTGATACCAAATGTTGGGAATATGCGCTCTTTCCATACGGATCAACGTGGCCGCCAATGATTAGCCAAGCAACAAGGAAGTACTTCTTAGAGATCTCTGCGGAAGCATGATCAAATAAATCAAGGAATAGAGAAGAAGAGAAGAAGAGATTTTCGAAAGAATAGAACTTCTATTCATAATATTTCAGCACTCTAACAATCTTGACCTATTTTCAGTATATATACTTTACAAAAGGTCAAGCCCAAGCTCATTGAAAAACTTTCCAAATCCAAACAACCCATGTACATAAAAAAATAATCCATGAAAACTGAGCCAGCCTAGTTTCAGGCTGAGCCGTCTAACCTGCGACTGGGTCGGCTTAGTCTTGACTCAGTCCTAGACTGAGCCGACCTAGTTGTATACCATGCCAACAGCCCAAAAATAATGCTCTCTATCTGAATTTTTCTCTAAAACCTAGCCGACCCAGTCCTAGACTGAGCAGATCTAATTTCCAACTGTGCTGGCTCAGTCTCAGAGTGAACCGACCTAGTTTCTAAACTTTACTATTGAGACTGATTCTTCTTCTAGCTCGCTCTCATCTTTTCATGACCTATCTTCTCATATTTTCAAGACTTGGGAGTGCCACTTCTGAGCTCACACTCTCTTGCCACACGTGCTACCTTACTGCTTCACAGCACCTCAACCCTTTAAATAGGATGAGAATTCTCTTCTCAGTAGTTCATATGAGTCTTAATAGGGCTCGTTCTTCTAATATGAGTCAAACATATCCTTGATGGAGTCTTGAAATATTTTTTGACCTTTAGATCATGACCGCAACCCTCCATGACCGTTGGATCCTTTGGTCCACGCGCAATTCTCGTAGATCCCTTGGATTAATCATAATCTAAGTTCAAACAGAAAAATCCCATCGTGTTCTATTTGCCTCCATCGAGCTGGCTCATTCAAGGGTCGAGCTGGCTCGGTTGCATCTTGCCCAAACTTCTATTTCTGTCTGCTTGAGACAGCCAGCTCGGATGTGGTTTGATCTGGCTCGATCTTAATCTGATGCATCCAAGCTGGCTCGATCTTAATCTGAGCTAGCTTGACCGTGTATCAGAGTCTGCCCAACTATTGTACTGAAAACTGATTCTCTTCTTGCTATGGATTGAATTCGAGGCATCAAGTCCTATCAATCTCCACCTCAATTCAACATTCGACCTCCACCTAACTTTGAGAGCTTGTGATCCATCTCGCCTCCATGCCTTGGGGCACGCCTGCTGATCATGGATGCGCAAATATGGGAGTCAAGCTAGGCCGCTCATTCCCACCTCTGTCAATGACTGTGTCCACTCTGACCAATGATCTGCTCGAGAAAGTCTTCTGTGGTAATAGAAACTTCACTCTACGACATCGCATGTCATCCTCCTGAGTCCCTCGTCTCATGCCCAATCCACCTCCACTTGAAGCTCCACCTTGCACTAGGCTTCCTATGGCTCCTAAAGCTCCACCTCGCACTAGGCTCCCTGCCAAATAGTAATGTCCTCTAGTCTTCTTTTTTTTCCTCCAATATCATCCTATCACTATGCATGACCTTCAGGATTCCATCACTAGCTACCCACCTATATCCAGTCTGCTCAGTGAGATAAGATTCTATCTAAAATTGGATATGTATCAAACCTCCCCCAATCTTCTCACTACACCATCATGTATCCTCCAGTTGATCATTTCGATGCCTCTGATCGCACAGCTTGATTCATCTAATAGATAAGCAGTGCCCTCACTGCTCTTTAGAAAATCAAACTACTTCTCTCTGCAACAAACATGATATATGCATGCAGAATCTAAAATTCACTGCTGAAAAGAAGTAGATACCTCATCAGATATTTTTAGGACATCATCCTCTAACTCGCTACTAGCCATCACTGTAGTAGCCCTTGTTCGATCCTTGAGTTGTGGGCAATTCTTGACTTGATGCCTCAACTTGTTGCACTTGTAGCATTTGATCTTACTTTGGTCCCTCATCTTGGATCTGGATCGTCCTCCTTGCGATCCTCTGCCACTCCATCTACTGCCTCTTGCTTCTTCAGAAACCACCAAAATTGAGCTACCACCATCTAAGCTCGAAGCTAGGTTCTCCCTCTTGAGAATCTTATTCTAAAGTATCGCTGCAGTGATCCCGTCCATCTTGATGGTGCTCTTTTCCACTAGAAGAGCAGTCACCAAGAACTTATACGATGGGGAAAGCAATGCTAGCAAGACCAATGCCCTAGTTTTCTTCTTAATTTTTTTGCCAATGCTGAGAAGATCGGTGAGGATCTTCTGAAAGTTGGATAGATGCTTCCGTATGCTCTGGCCTTTATACATCCATAGCTGGTAGAACTGCCTCTAAAGAAATAGTGTATTGGTGAGCGACTTCGCCATGTACAACTCCTCGAGCTTCGACCATAGCACCGTCGAAAAAGTCTCACCAAGTACATGGACCATGACATTATCCGCTAGATATAAGCAAATCATGCTCACTGTCTGCATCTGAATATGCTTCCAATCCTTCACCTCCATGGTGGCTGGCATCTTCTCATATAAGAGAGCATCGATCAATCCATGTTGGATGAGGACAACTTTTACCCTTGCTTGCCAAAAGAAGAAATTATCCTTTTCATCAAACCTATTGATCTCCATCTTGATTGTGCTTATCTTCTCCATATTCTTCAATCTTTAACACCACTGCTACAATCTATGCTCTGGTACCACCTGGGCTCTGATACCAATTATTGTGGTATCAACTCACTCTGATAACAATCTGTTGGGATATCAACTCACTCTGATACCACTTATTTGGGTCTAGTATCAGAATATTATGATAGAAAGAAAGAAAAAAAGAAAATAATAAAAGCAATCAAGTACGTGGATCAGTCTAAAGACTCGCCTCCATGGGGCTTGCAAAGCTTCACTATGAAAAAGAAAATCAGGTACAAGAGGAGAATACCCACTCTTAACTCACCATACATAAATCTCTCTCAACTAAAAGCTATCCTCACAAAAGCTCTCTTAGAATCCTAAGGAGACCCTCAGAAGCTATAAGATGCTTTGCCCTCATAGCCTCCACGTCGGATGCTATGCACCTCTTGCTTCTCTCTCTCATGGGCTGCACGTAGTCGATGCTCTGCCAAGCTCCTCTTAGCAGCTACCTGAGTCTCTCTATGTGCCTCTCTTGCCACATGCACCACCTTACTGCTCCACAGCATCTTAGCTCTTTAAATAGGATGAGAATTCTCTTCTCAGCAGTTCACATGAGTTCTAATAGGACTTGTTGTTCTAATATGAGTCGAACATGTCCTTGATGGAGTCTTGAAATATTTTTCGATCTTCAGATCATGACTACAACCCTCCATGGCTACTAGATCCTATAGTCCATGCACAACTCCCATAGACCCCTTAGATTAATCATAATCCGAGTCCAAACAAAAAAACTCATCATATTCTGTTCGTATCCATCGAGCCGGCTCATTCAGGGATTAAGCTAGCTCGACTGCATCTTGCCTAAACTCCTATTTCTATCTGCCTAAGACAGCCGACTTGGCTATGGTTCGAGCTGGCTCGATCTCAATCCGAGCCAGCTCGACCACGTATCAGAGCTAGCCCAACTGTTGTGCTAAAAATTGATTCTCTTCTTGTTGTGGATCGAATTTGAGGCATCAAATCCTAACAACTTGGATGTTAATCTAGAAACCTGAAGAAGAGCAAAGTAGATGATCGGCACCTAAGGCTTAAAGTTGGAACAAGAGAGAGAAGGGAAGAGAATTTTGGGAGAAAAGCTCTATATTGATTTCACTTCTCATAAAAGATATAATACTTGGGTTTATATCCTAGGCTTTTTGTTACGCCACATAAATCCTAATAAACTTAGACCCCAGCTGAAAAACTCTCCTAAGCTAACCCAATACATGAAAGCACTCATCGAGCCCATATACACCCATGTCTCTCATGCTCTCATCTGCTGGATCTAAACCCAACCCATACATGAGTTAGCCCTCTTAAGATCTTATTGGACCAAACCTTAAGATCCCTTAGATTAATCCCAATCCAAGACCAAACAAAAAATCCATCCTATTTTATATGCCACCGTCGAGCCGTTTCTATTTAAAGCCGAGCTGGCTCGATTGCATCTTGCCCGAACGCTGTCTTCTATCTGCCTAAGAGAGCTTGCTCGAATTCATCTCAAGCTAGCTCGATCTCAGCTTAAGCCAGCTCTACTATGTATCTAAGTTAGCCTACTTGTGTGTCAGTCTCTTGTCTTTGCTGATTCTTTTTTTGGATCTGATCCCTTGCTCCATCTTGTGTCCCAAGTCTCCAGAGCATCTACCAAGCCTCCTTAGGGTCCTCACACCTAAACCACAAGTCTGTCCAGGGCTACACGCCACTTTCACCCTAGGATAGCTCCTATCCTATCCTTAGGACTATACGTATCCTATTCTCCCTGGAGCCAATACCCTGGCTTCTCTTATGGCCTCCAAAGGCTCAGGAGCACCATACTATCTACAATAATATCTCCTAGTTTTCTTGGAGTACCCTACAAACAAATACCTATCAGACCATGGTCCAAGCTATTAGTTTGCAAGCACTTGACATAAGCTAGACAACCCCAAACCCAAAAGTAGGAGGGTGTCAGTTTGCATCCAATCCATATCTTATATGGAGTTTTTGCAATTGACTTGCTCAAAACATTATTCAGAATCAAACAGGCTATCTCAAGCACATGACCCCAAAGAGAAATAAGCAAAGATGCAAACCCCATAATGGACCAAATCATATCTAACAAAGTTTAATTTTTTCTTTCTGACATCCCATTATGTTGTGGTATCCTAGGAGGGGTCCATTGAGAGAGAATCTCATTCATTCCTAGATATATCAGAAACTCATTAGAATAGTATTCACTTTCTCGATCAGATCAAAAAATTTTAATACTCTTCTCAATTTATTTCTCTAATTTATTACAGAAAAGTTTGAATATTTCAAATGATTCAAATTTATTCTTCATAAGATATACATACCCATACCTCGATGGATCATTTGTGAATGTAATAAAATAGATATACCCTCCTCTAGCACCTATGTTCATTGGTCCACATACATCACTATGTACTAGACCTAGAACATCTATAGCTCGCTCATCTTTTTTAAAAAATGATGACTCAGTCATCTTTTCAAAAAGACAAGACTCACAGGTCAGCCATGATTCACAATCATTGACATCGAGAAATCCCTTTTTGACTAACCTATTTATTCTGCTCTTATTTATATGACCAAGCCTATAATGCCAAAGGTAGGCATTAGAGATATGATCTAGTTTAAGGCATTTGTTAGAAGTATACATTATACTTATTGGCTAAGATAAAATGTATATACTATTTTTTTATTGTCCACATATTATTGTAACATCATTCATAATGATATCGTAATAATCATCCTTTATTGACAAATGATAACCATCTTTAGCTAAAAGACTAACAAATATTAAATTCATCAAAAATAATGGACAATAGTGACAATCACTCAAAATGATAATCTTTGTATTGAAAATAAGTTCGATAATTCCTAGAGCTAGGACTGAAACTTGACTTTCATTCCTAACATTCAAAAATTTTTCACTATTTTTAAACTATCTACTTACTTAAAGTCTTTACAATCAATTACAAATATTTATAGGACTACCAGTATCTAATATCTAGATAGTAGTATCATAAGTAAAAAAATTACAAGGTATTATCATATAGCATTCTTGATAAGCAACTTCTTGCTCTTTTCTCTTGTTATGTTTATTTGGATCACGGGATGCTACCTTATATTGATCAGCTTTAGACTTCCTAGTCTGATTGGGCTTAGACACCTAAACACAAAACTCATACACCTTATTCTTATTTCCTTTCTCAAAAAAATAATTTTCCACTAAGGACTTCAACACTTAAAGTATTTCCTTAGGCTGTGAATCCTTAAATTTACTATTAAATTTATTATTCATAGCTGCCCTCTATTAGATGTGTGCCTTAGAAACCAAATTGACTGATACTTGTAATACATTCTAAGAATATTTTTATAATTTTAAATTATTATTAATAAATTAGGTTATCTTTTCAATCATAATTATGTATTAAGTGTTTGTGATATATCCATTAGATTAATGGATATGATAATACATATTCTCAAGAGTTGAGAAATTAAGACATGTATTATCATAATTAACTCATAAACTGCTTTCGATTGTAGGATCATCATGAGGATAGTGATCGATCTAGAAGATTAGTGTATGATCTATTCTTTAGGATAGATGAGTCTTGAATCTATGGTGTGAAGATATCAAAGTGAAAGTACTGATACTTATTAAGAACAAGGATACTGAGTGTGACCATCTTCGAGCAGTTATAAGAAAGTCTACCTTCTCATTGACGACTTACTCGATGCTGTAATTATGTATCTGGTTCTCTGACCTGAGGTGCATTGTTAATTCACCTTGAGGGTGTTATAGTTTGACTACACCGTAACTTAGTTTTCTAGCTATTTAGAATTCTGAGGTGTATGTTAGCTATAGTATGTTCATTGTAGAAATTGGATCGCATCAAGATAGGATCTATCAATCTTATTAGAGAAGTAGCCTATGGTGATCACGAAATTGAGTCCTAAAGCCCATGACCATGGTAGTGTAAAATAATAAATAGAAGTTTCTATTAGGATTTTACATCGAACTCGAATCAAATGATTTAATCATATGATAGGAATTAGATTTGACGAGTCAACCTTAATCTAATCCTGTTGAGACTCATGATGGAAGAATCCAATCACACAAATAGCTACATCGAGAGATTCATATTCAGTTCTATTGGGTTGCCACCATATATTGCTAGATGTCACTAGTGGATTATAAGATCAATTAGAATTATCTCAATGATCGATAATTCTAATTAAGCAAATCAGTAAGAGTTCTGATCCATCGAAAGATGTTTCAATGATGTCAATGATGGAGATCACGAAATATCCTATTACTATACAGAATTGAATCTAAAGGATCACATAAATAAGGATTTGGGTTTGGATGTCATTAATTAATTGGACTCATGTAGTCCAATTAATTTGAATTTGATCCAATTAGGTTCAAGAAAATCATATTAGTATATGATTAGACCTAACATTCTCCTTTATTAGATTTTTTGATTGGTCTGGACTTAGTCAAATTGGATTTGGCTTGCCCAAAAATACTGTATGAGTTTGTCTTGAACTAACTAGACCTTGTCCTGGTTAGATCATGCCTTGTCCTGATCTTAGATGAAAAGAATTACGACAAGAGGACACCAAGAGTTGGCACTCTTGGCACCCCCACTTTGACTTGGTCTTGCACCAAAAGGAAGGAGTGCATGCCCCTCTTTTTCTTTTGGGCATGCACTTCCTAGAGAGAGAATATCTAGGGTGCATGCCCCCTTCTTGGCATGCACCCACTTGTGATAAGATGAGGATAAAAGTAGTTATAGTTTGTTTTCATTTGAATATCATTTGAAAAAGTCAAAAGGATTCAAATTAAAACAAACTATGGAGAGAGAATATCTGGTGCCTAACCCACCTTATCTGGATAAGGTGGTGCATGCCTAACCTGTTAGATATATGTGCCCTAGAAGCCAGAATTGACTGACACTTGTAATACACTTCTAGGGGCAAAATTATAATTTTGACTATAATTAATGAAATGGGTTATTTTCTATCACACATGTGTATTTAGTGTCTGTGATACATCCTTTGAGTTAATGGTAATGATAATTCATATTTTCAAGAGTTGAAAATTTAAGACATGAATAATCATTATTAACTCATAAACAGCTCCCGACCATAGGATCATCACGAGGATGGTGATTGATCCGGAAGGTTGGTGTACGATCGCTTCTCTTTAGTAGATGAGTCTTGAGTCTACGGTGTGGAGACACCGGAGCGAGAGTACAGGTACTCGTTAGAGAACGAGGGCACTGAGCGTGACCACCTCGAGTAGTCATTAGGGAGTCTACCTTCTCGTCAATGACTGACTCGATGCTGCAGTAGTGTGTCTGGTTCTTTGACCTGAGATGCATCGGCAGTTCACCTTGAGGGTGTTATAGTTTGACTACACCATTACTCGGTCTCCTAGCCATATGGAACCCTGAGGTGTATGTTGGCTGTGACATGTTCATTGTAGGAACTGGATTGCATCAAGATGGGATCTATCTACCTCGGTGGTAGAGGAGCAGCCCTATGATGATCATGAGAATCAAGTCCAGAAATCCATGGCCATGGTAGAGTGAAATAATAGAAAGAGTTTCTATTTAGATTTTCACATTGGACTCGAATCGAATGATTACATCATATGACAGAGACTAGGGTTTGACGAGTTCACCTTAACCCTAATCTGATCGGGGCTCAAGATAGAAGAACTGAATCACACAGGTAGCTGCACCAAGAGGTTCGCATTCAGCTCTGATGGGTTGCCACCATATACTGCTAGGTGTCACTGGTGGATTTTGGGAGCAATTAGAATGATTTAGATGATCGATCATTCTAGCTGTTCGAATCAGAAGAGTTCTGATCCATCGAAAGGAGTTTCGATGATGTCTATGATAGAGATCATGACATATCCCATTACCATACAGAACTGAACCTAACTGGGTCACACAAACAAGGGTTTGAATCTGGTGATCATCAATTGAACTGATCCAGTTCAATTGATCTGAATGAGATTCAATTAGGTTCAAGGAAATCGTGCTAGCACTCGATTGAACCTAACGTTCTTCTTTTACTATCATAAATAAGTTGTCCTGACTGAGCCAAAGGAGTTTGTGCTCAATCAGAGGCCTTCATATGGTCTGACTGGAGGTTGTCCAAGTCAGAATAGGTTGTCTTATTTGTAAGACATTACCTGCCATTTTTGGTCACCTGCCATTTCTTGTTCTTTGACTTTGGTCAAAAGTCTACCTTTGACTGGTCAAACGTTGACCATTGACCCTTTGACTTTTGACCACATGTCATGCACCTATTGGAGAGCTGGTGGGGGCTTGTCCCCCTGCCAGAACCTGGCAAGGAGAAGGGCGCACGCCAAGGGTGGCGTGAGCCCAAGTAGGAGGCGCCTAGGAGTCCTTGTTGGACAAGGACTCCACCTCCCTTTAGGATTCCAATTAGAGTTCTACTAAGAATCCAGTTTGACTGGTCTTAGGCGCCCTCTAAGGAGGAATCCAGGGGTCTCTTTTTCAACCAATCAGATTTAGATCTGATTTCACAAAGGGTTGTGATTGGTTGAGAGGAAGAGGAGTTGGATCACAAGAGGTCTATAAATAAGACCCTGCGCCCAACCCTAATCCTAAGTGAAAGAGAATTCAATAGAGATTTCCCACATCCAAGGCTTCCTCTCCCCTCCTTCTCCATGCCATACTCTCTTCTCCCTTTGCTCTCCACGTCCAAAAGTGTTTTGGACTTAGTTTGGTGCGATTCAGATCAAGGAAAGGCGATCAAAAGCAAGAAGGCTGCGCTGCTGCAAAAGGACGACTGCAGATCTTCAAAAGAGTTTTGAAGATCCTCCAGATCAGATCCAGATCTGATTTTTGGAGGTGTGATAGAGAAGAAGAGGTTCTCCAGATCCAACCCGAGTGGATACCGGTAGAGGCCAGGCGCTTGCGTGGCTAAGATCCAGAACCTTCCGCTGCAATCAGGATCATCTACAGGGTAATAGGATTACCCAAATCAGGTAAATTAAATTTGATTTAATTTATCTTGTTTTATTTTATTTATTAAAATAATAAGAATCAGATCTGAAATATATCAAGATCTGATAGAGATCAAGAGAAAATTTTTAAAATATATCTCTTGATCTAATCAGATCTGGACGAACCTGGATCGGGAAATCAGGATTTCCCTTCATAACCTTCATTTTGTGTGACAAAATGAAGCAAATATTCAGATGGGGCATGGAGTTTTCATGAGGAGTCCTTTTGCTTCTTAACTTTGATCGGGTCAAAGTCTAGAAGCCCTAGGACTTTAGGTATCCGATTTGTCTATAAATTGGAGACCAGGCCAAAGTGGTTGGCCAATTCGATCAGCCCCCCAATGAAGCCCTACTTCTCCTTCATGCATCCACTCTCCTCCCTTAGATTCTCCCTCTCCTTTTTTCCATGCCCAAGTGTTGGGCTGATTGTAGCATCAAGAGTTGAAGTGCTATCCATGCAAGTTGAAGTCGAAGGAGATCCCAATCGTGTGTTGATCAGACTGCTACTAGAGATCAGATCAAAGGCAAGCTAAGGAGATCCTCTTCTAATTTTTTAGAGATTAGATCTAGAATGAGAAGACCTCTAGATCTGATCCGAGTGGATATTGGTAGAAGCCGAGCGCATGCGCAGCTTAAGTTGAATCTCGGACAGCTTTAGATCATCACTGCAAGTAAAGCATTTACTCATAAATAGGTGGTATTTTGAATACCCTTTTGCATGTTTAGTTTCAGATGTACATAATCAAATTTGAGAATTTTTAGATTTGATCGGATCAGCAAAAAAAAAATTTAAAATTCTACTACTTAGATCTGATCCGATTAGGCTGATCCATTAGAACCTTCAACTGGTATCAGAATAAGGTTCTAGTTTCTAGATCTAGATTGTGTAGATCTAAAATTATTTTTTGATGAGATCAAATGTGTTTTCTAGTTTTTATTATGTGAGATGTAATCTAAAATGATACATGAGAATTATGCAAAGCATGTTTTAGAATAGATCTAAATTCATATATGTGATATATGTTGTAGATCTAGTTCTAGTTGTAGTAGAAAGTTATTTTCTATTTGAGGCATTCCTCTTGACCATCTGGTCATAAGAATAAGAAGGATTTAAAAGCCCTTACTTTTCATTTGATGAGATGATCTTATGGCATATAGGAGTGCTGCATGTCTGTCCTCCATCAAAAAAATCAAACTTACTTTCTGCTAAATCCTAGATCCAAAATTCTAAGATTTGTTTTCTTGCTTTATTGTTTCTAAACCATGTTACACTTAATTAAGAATTAAGTTGTAAAACCAATTAGATCTAAAAATTGAGAATTTAAGATCTAAGACCTTTAAAAAATATTGGTTCAGGGTATGGATAGCTTGATTAGGTCTAGCTTGAGTAGTTGATCAAACTGAATCAAGAGTTAGTTAGGTGGGATCAAGAGTGCTTAATTGACCAACTCAATAGTTGTAAGTTTGATCAAGATCGATTAATAGCTGCATGTGATCAATCACTTCAAGACCTAATCTAGCTTCATGGTTCGAGTCTAGATTGTAGGCGAACCCAATCAGTTCTAGATTGATAAATTGGTATCTAAAGTAAGTCTGGAAGATATGACCAGTAGTTTTTAATTAAGAGCTACTCACCCATGATTCGTCTAAGGCTGAGTTAATAGCATATCCCTTCCAAAAATCTTACTTACCTAGCCAATTGGGTCGATCAAGTTCTGTATTGAGGTTGCCAATGATTCAAGCTAACCCATGCCACTAGGTTAGTCATAATCGTTATGACTAGTTAGGATTAAAGAGACCTAAATTTAAATCACCCTAGGACCCTTTCCAGAGTTGATTATTCTCGGTCGGATATAGTAGTTTAGTTACATCAAAAAGATGCAACCATAACTATTAAGCATGGAAAGCTATGGATTGGAGGAAGGATTGGGCTCAATATTTCAGATATGGTAAAGATTTCAATCGTGAATCCATTTTGTGCAAATGATGGATCTAACGTAAATAAGGAGTGGAGCAATATCTAGGCATAGTGAGCTTCATGAATTAGAGATCGGAGTTGGGTGCAATATGTTTAAAAAAATATTGGACAAGAGTTGTCCACTCATTGACTTACTCATCACCAATAACTATTAGGTGAGGTGGTGAGCCAATCGATGGGACCACACCACCTTCTAAAAATCTTTGATTGCATAGAATTTTGCATCTCTTTCAAGAAATTTAGGGATCCAAGAAAATAGTGAGAGCCAAAATTGATTTTATAAGCGAAATCCCTAAAACAAATTGGTTAAGTCAATTATAAATCTAACTAGAAACTTTGATTCTCTTCAAAAAAATGTCTGCTTCCAACCCCTTAGCCAGAATCTTAGAGACCAACCATCTAACTAGACCCAATTGGAAGGATTGGCTCTAAAACTTAAAAATAGTTTTAAGTTTTGAGAAGTTGACCTATGTCTTAGATCAGGACCTTCCTTCTCTACTAGCTTGTCTGACCATTAATCAGAGAGCATCTTATGAGAAGTGGTTGGACGACGATAATAAGGTTAGTTGCTATATGTTGGCCTAGATGTCTAATGAATTGCAGCACCAACATGAAGATATGAAGACTGCCAATCAGATGCTGGCTCACCTGCAAGAGTTGTAAGGTAAGCAAAGTCATGCAGCATATAATGAAATGTCCAAGAGACTCTTCAAAGCGTAGATGCGTAATGGGCAGTCGATCCATGATCTTTGCTTGTCGATGATTAAGAACTTGGAAAAGCTTGAAAAGCTCGAAATGTCGATGGACAAGGATCTACAAATTGATTTGATCCTGCAGTCCTTAATAGATTCATATGGGTAGTTTATAGTAAACTTCCATATGAATAAGATCTAGTGAACCTTGGCTAAATTGATGAACATGCTGATGACTATTGAAGGGATCTTGAAGAGTTTAAGGGGCTCTATTCTTTCTATGGAGTGGACATCTTCCAAGAGATAGTCCTTTGGGAAGAAGAAGAAGTTCGTGAAGAAGCAGAAGATGGAGGGGAAGAAGAAGAAGGAGAAGGGAGAGCCAAAGAAGAAGGATGTAGAGAAGGAAAAGTGTTTCCACTATAACTCCAACAACCATTGAAAGTAGAACTGCCCTGCTTACCTGAGAAGCCTGAAGAATAAGAGTGAAGGAAGACCTTCTAAAGGTATGCTTATCATTGAGATGAATCTAACTATTTCTTCTACATCCACTTGGGTTTTTGACTCTAGATCTAGTGCTCATCTATACACTTCTTTATAGGGTCTTGAGGATAGTAGACGGCTAAGGGATGGAGAGATAATTGTATGCATCAAAAATAAAATAAGGGTTCCTACTATGGGTGTTAGGATTTGATGCCTCAAATTTGACCCATAGCAAGAAGCGAATCAATTTTCAGCACAGCAGTTGGGCTAGCTCTGATACATGATCGAGCTGGCTCAAACCACAATCGAGCTAGCTCTCTCAGGCACATGACAGTAGGAGTTTGGGTGAGATACAGTCGAGCCAGCTCGACCCTTGATCGAGCCAGCTCAATGGAGGTGAACAGAATACGTTGGGATTTTTTCTATTTGAACTTAGATTATGATTAATCCAAGGGGTCTATGGGAGTTGCGCATAGACCACAAGATCCAACGGCCATGGAGGATTGCGATCATGATCTGAAGGTCGAAAAATATTCCAAGACTCCATCTAGGATATGTTCGACTCATATAGGAGAACGAGCCCTATTAGAACTCTTGTGAACTACTAAGAAGAGGATTCTCATCCTATTTAAAGAGTTGAGGTGCTATGGAGCAAAAAAGATGGCGCGTGTGGTGTGAGAGGCACGTAGGAAGGCTCAGACAACCATTGAGAGAAACTTGATAGAGCGCTGAGTACGTGCAGCCCATGAGAGAGAGAAGCAATAGGTGCATAGCATCTAGCGAGGAGGTAGTGAGGGCAAAGCATCTTATAGCTTCTGTGGATCTTCTTGGGATTCTAAGAGAGCTTTTATGAGAGTAGCTTCTAATTGAGAGAGATTTATGTACAATGAGTTGAGAGTGAATATTCTCCTCTTGTACCTATTTTTCTTTTTCATAGTGAAGCTTTGCATGCCCTATGGAGGCAAGCCTTTAGACTGATCCACGTACTTGATTATTTTCTTATTTTATTTTTTTCTTCTTTCTACCATAATAATTTGATACTAAATCCTTAACAAGCGTTATCAGAGTAGCTGATATCCCAATAGTTTGATATCAGAGCGAGTTGATACCATAATAATTTGTATCAGAGCTAGATGGTACCGAAGCATAGATTATAGCAGTAGATAGAGATTGAAGAATATGGAGAAGACAAGCACAATCAAGGTGGAGATCAATAGATTTGATGGGAAGGGTAATTTATTCTTATGGCAAGCAAAGGTAAAGGGTGTCCTCATCCAACATGGGTTGATCGACGCTCTCTTGTATGATGAGATGCTAGCCACCATAGAGGTAAAGGATTAGAAGTGGATCCAGATGCAAGTGGTGAGCATGATTTTCTTGTACCTAGCGGATGATATGGTGATCCATGTACTTGGCAAGACTTTTTTGATGGTGATGTGGTCGAAGCTCGAGGAGTTATATATGGCAAAGTCGCTTACCAACATGCTATTTCATTGGAGGTAGTTCTACCAGTTATGAATCGATGAAGGCTAGAGTATGTAGGAGCATCTATCCAACTTCTAGAAGATCCTCATCAACCTCCTCAGCATTGATAAAAAAAGTTGAGCAGAAGACTAGGATGTTGGTCTTGCTAGAATCACTCTCTCCTTCATATGAGTCCTTGGTCACTACTCTTCTAGTGGGAAAGATCACCATCAAGATGGATGAGGTCAATGCAATGATACTCCAGAGTGAGGTTCTCAGGAGGAAGAATCCAGCTTTGAGCTCAGATGGCGATAGCTCAGCTTTGGCGATTTCTGAAGGAGCAGGAGGTAGTAGATGGAGCGACAGAGGATCATGAGGAGGATGATTCAAGTCCAAGATGAGGGATCCTAGAAAGATCAGATGCTACAGGTGCGACGAGTTGGGGCATCGAGTCAAGGATTGCCCATAACTCAAGGATCGAATGAGGGCTACTGCAGCGACGGCCAGTAGCGAGTCAGAGGATGATGTTTTGAAGATATCTAATGAGGTATCTAGTTCTTCCTCATAGCAGATTTTATATTTTGCATGCACATATCATGTTTATTATAGAAAGGAGCAGTTCGACTTTCTGGAGAGCAATGATGGCACTATTTATCTATCGGATGGATCGAGCTGTACGATCAGAGGCATCAAGATGATCAGCTGGAAGATACATGATGGTGTAGTAAGCAGATTGGGAGAGGTCCGATATATATCCGATTTCAAGAGGAATCTTATCTCACTGAGCAGACTAGATTTAAATGGCTACAAGTAGATAGCTAGTGATGGAATCTTGAAGATCATGTATGATGATAGGATGATATTAGAGGAGAAGAAGAAGATAAGAGGATATTACTATCTGGCAGAAAGTTCAGTACGAGGTAGAGCTTCAGGAGCCAGAGGGAGTCCAGTGCGAGATGGAGCTCTAGGTTGAGATGGATTGGGCATGAGACGGGAGACTCGGAAGGATGAGAGGCAACGTCATAGAGTGAAGTTCCTATTACCACTGGAGAATTTTTCGAGTAGGTCTTTGGTCAAAATGGACACAGCACATGATAGAGATAGGATCGAGTGGCCTGGCTCAACTCCCACATTTGCCCATCCATGATCAGCAGGCATGCCCCAGGGCATGGGGGTGAGATGGGTCACAACCTCTCAAAGTCAGGTGGAGGTTGAATGTCAAGTCGAAATGAAGATTATTAGGATTTGACACCTTAAATTCTACCCACAGCATGAAACAAATTAATTTTCAATATGCAGTCGGGCTGGCTTTGATATGCGATCGAGCTAGCTCGGATTGAGATCGAGCCAGCTCAAACCATAGCCGAGCTAGCTCTCTCAGGCAGACGATAGTAGGAGTCCGGACGAGACATAGTCGAGCTAACTCGACCCCTGATTGAGTTGGCTCAATGGAGGCGAATAGAACACAATGGGTTTTTTCTGTTTGGACTCGAATTTTGATTAATCTAAGGGGTCTATGGGAGTTGCACATGGATCGCATGATCCAATGGCCATGGAGGATTGTGGTCATGATCTGAAAGTCAAAAAATATTTCAAGACTCCATCAAGAATATGTTCGACTCATATTAGGAGAATGAGCCCTGTTAGGACTCCTATGAACTGCTAAGAAGAATATTCTCATCCTATTTAAATGGCTGAGGTGTTGTGGAGCAAAAAAGATGGTGCATATGGCATGAGAGGTATGTAGAGAGGCTCAAACAGCCATCGAGAGGAGCTTGGTAGAGCATTGAGTACGTGCAGCCCATGAGAGAGAGAAGCAACAGGTGCATAGCATCCGACGAGGAGGCTGTGAGGGCAGAGCATCTTGTAGCTTCTATGCATTTGCTTGGGATTCTGAGAGAGCTTTTGTAAGGGTAGCTTCTAGTTAAGAGAGATTTATGTACGGTGAGTTGAGAGTGGGTGTTCTCCTCATGTACCTATTTTTCTCTTTCATAGTGAAGCTTTGCATGTCCCATGGAGGCGAGCCTTTAGACCGATCCACATACTTGATTATTTTTTTATTTTATTTTTTTCTTCTTTCTACCATAATAATTTGATACTAGATCCTTAACAAGTGGTATCAGAGTAGCTGATATCCCAATAGTTTGGTATCAGAGCGAGTTGATACCATAACAATGGCCATGGGAACTACAACTACCATCAAGAAGCATCTTAGTTTAAGAGACTATTTTTATGTACTTGCTACAAGCAGGAATCTAATTTCTATCTCCTGTCTAGCGCATGATGGATATGTAATTAGTTTCCTTAAGGACCACTATATTATTCTTTATGAAAGAAAAAATTGAAAGTGGTTTCTTAATAAATGATCTTTATCAGTTGCATGTTGATGTACTTATTAATTATATCGAGCAAAATGTGAATGCCATAGGATTTAAATGACCTAGAGATAGCTTAAATGAAAAGTATTTTTGGCACCTTAGGCTAGGTCATATGGTAGAAGATTGGATTAATAAATTAGAGAAAACTAGACTAATGGATCGATTGACTTTCGAGTTATATTCGATTTGTGAATCATGTGTTCAAGGCAAAATGACCAAGTTGCTCTTTGTGAGACATGGGAAAAGGACCATAGAGTTACTTGCTCTGGTGCATACAAATGTCTATAGCCTATTTGATGTGCCAGTCAAAGATGATTTTATCTACTTCATCATCTTTATCGATGATTTTTCTCGGTATGGGTATGTGTACCTGATGTGTCACAAGTCTGAGGTCTTTGAAAAGTTCAAAAAATTTAGACATGAAGTGGAAAAATAGATCGAAAAGCTTATTAAGGTTTCTCGACCAAATTACGGAGGCAAATACTTTAGTAGAAAATTTTTGGACTATCTCAAAGAGTATGACATAGTCTTATAATGGACTTCACTTAGAATTTCTCACCTCAACAAGGTTTTAGAATGAAATAACTGGATCCTATTAGATATAGCTGTTCCATGATGAGCTTCACAGAGCTTCCCAAGTATTTTTGGGGATATAGTCTTATGATAGCTATCTATGTACTAAATAGGGTTCCTTCTAAAATCTTTCCTACCACACCATATGAGATGTGGCATAGTAAGAAACCAAGTTTGAGTCATCTCAAGATTTGGTATTGTCTGGCCCATGTCAAAAGACAGCAGATGAAATAAGTTAGAATCTAGATCTCTTAGAGCTCGATTCATTGGATATACTACGGAGTCTTTAGGATATTGCTTCTATCTTCTAGAGGACCATAATGTGATTGGGAGTCGATATGCTATTTTTCTTGAGAAATAGTTTATTCAAGATGGTAGCATGAAAAGATAGATCAGGCTCAAGGAGAAAGTCTCTGAAAAGCAACGAGCTAAGAAACATAAGGAACCTAATCAGTCTGAGCCAATCCACACACTACCTCCTCCACCTCATAAGTCAAGTAGGATTTTTCGTTCTCTTGAGAAATACTTAGGTATGATTTTAGAGGATGTAGAGAAAATATTTCTCATAGAAAATGGGGTTTATAGAGATAATCCCAAAACCTATGATGAGGTGATATTAAATATCAACTCCAAGAAATGGTGAGAAGCAACGAAATCAAAAATTGACTCAATGAACCAAGTCTAGACCTTGGTAGATCTACTTGAAGATATTGTACCTCAAGAAAAAGATTGGTGCAGATGAAAATATGGAGACATTCAAAGCTAGGTTAGTGGCGAAAGGGTATAATCAATGCAAAGGCATTGGCTATCAAGATACCTTCTCGCTAGTGGCCATGCTTTAATCTATTCACACACTACTTGCCATTGCAGTATATTTCGATTATGAAATATGACAAATGAATGCAAAAATAGTATTTCTAAATGGATATCTTGAGAAAGATATCTCTATGGAATAACCACTTGGATTCACCTCTAGTGACAGTGATCACAAGATTTGCAAGCTACAAAGATCCATCTATAGACTAAAGCAAGCATCTCGGAGATAGAATGCTCATTTTAATAATCTAATCAAGTCATTTAATTTTATCTAAAATGAGGAGGAGTCTTGTATGTTCAAAAAGGTCAGTGAGAGCACTGTTATCTTCCTTATATTTTACATGAATGATATCCTACTAATTGGGAATGATATTCCTATGTTGACCTCGATCAAAGTATGGTTGTCTAAGGAGTTTTCTATAAAAGACCAAGGAGAGACATCCTTTATTTTGGAGATCAAGATCTATAGAAATAGATCGAGGAGGATGCTAGGTTTATCATAAAAGATGTACATAGAGGTGGTGTTGAAAAGTTTCAGCATAGAGAACTCGAATAGAAGTTTTATATCCTTCAGACATGGAATTTATCTTTCCAAGAAGATGTGCCCCAATACATCGAAAATGATTGAATGCATGAGCAAGATCTCTTATGCTTTGGCAATAGGGAGCCTCATGTATGCCATGCTATATACACGACCTGATATCGTCCATGCTAAGAGTGTCACAAGCAGGTATCAGTCAAATCCAGGCAATGAGTACTGGACTTTTATGAAATGTATCCTTAAGTACTTGAGAAGGATTAAGGATATATTTTTGATTTTTGGTGATGGAGAACTTCAGGTGCAGGGGTATACTAACTCAGACTTTATGTTAGATATTGATGATCGAAAGTTGATATTAGAAAGTCTATTCGTATACAATGGTGGTGCTGTAAGCTAGAAGAGTTCTAGGTAGACAGTGATAGCAGACTCCACCATGGAAGCAAAGTACATTGCTGCCTCAAAAGCTACGAAGGAGGCAATCTAGTTCAAGAAGTTCATTACAAAGTTAGGAGTGATGCCATCCCTCTGTACTGTGACAACAATGGTGCCATAGCCCTAGCTAAGGAATCGAGGTTTCACTAGAAGTCCAAGTACATCGAGCGGCCATTCCACCTCATCCACGATTATCTCGAGAAGAGATATGTTGAGATGAAGAGAGTCAACACTATAGATAATGCAGCTAACTCACTGATGAAGCCTTTGAGCTAGCAAAAGACTAAAGTCCATCTTGAGAAGATGGAACCTAGATTTGTAGTCAGTTAGCTTTAGGTCAAGAAGAAGTTTGTCAGATGTGTGCCTTAGAAGCCAGATTGGTCAACACTAATAATATATTCTAAGGACATTTTTATAATTTTGACTTATTATTAATAAATTAGGTTATCTTTTCAATCATATTTGTGTTTTAAGTGTCTATGATACATCCTTTAGGTTAACAAGTATGATGACACATATTCTTAAGAGTTGAGAATTTAAGATATGTATTATCATAATTAACTCGTAAACTACTCCCAATCATAGGATCATCATGAGGATGGTGATCAATCTAGAAAATTGGTGTATGATCACTTTCTTAGGATAGATGAATCTTGAATCTATGGTGTGGAGACATTGGAGTGAAAGTATATGTGCTTGTTAAGAATAAGGATACTGAGCATGACTATTTTCAAGAAATTATAAGAAAGTCTACCTTCTTATCGATGACTTGCTCAATGCTATAGTTGTGTGTGTGATTTTTTGACCTAAGGTGCATCAGCAACTCATTTTGAGGGTATTATAGTTTGACTATACCATAACTTGATTTTTTAGCCATTTAGAATCCTGAGGTGTATATTGGCTATCGCATGTTCAATGTAGGAACTGGATCACACCAAGATGGGATCTATCAATCTCGGTAGAGGAGTAGTCCTATGGGGATCATGAGATTGAGTCCTAAAGCCCATGGCTATGGTAGTGTAAAATAAAAAAAAATGTTTCTATTAGGATTTCACATCAGATATGAATTGAATGATTTAATCACATGATAGGAATTGAGTTTGATGAGTCAACCTTAACCTAATCCTATAGAGACTCATGATGGAAGAATCCAATCCCACAGATAGCTACATCGAGAGGTTCGTATTCAATTCTAATGGGTTACCACCATATACTGCTAGGTATCACTAGTAGATTATAGGACTAATTAGAATTATCTTGATGATCGATGATTCTAATTGGATGAATCAGAAAGAGTTCTGATCCATTAAAAGTTATTTCGATGATGTCGATGATGGAGATCATGATATGTCCCATTATCATATAGAATTGAACCTATTGTATCACACAAATAAGAATTTGGGTCTGGATGTCATTAATTAGACTCATGTAGTCCGATTGATATGGATTTGATCTAATTAGGTTCAAAAAAATTTTAGGAATTACATCTTAAAGCCAATTATTTAGGTTATAGATGGTTGAGTTTATTATAAATTATACTTGAATTATTAATAAATAAAATTATTATTCTGGCTTTTCATTATTTTTTTGCATCTTTCTTTTATGAACTCTTTTGTGATAAAGTTCTTAGAACTATTTATAATCAAGAAAAGAGGATTTATCATTTAATCCTTAAATCTGTTCGTGATCAAATGATACATTATTACCTAGGATGATAACATTTAACGAGTGTAGGTTGTTGTGTACCATATACATTGATTGTCCTCTTAACCAAGGAGTATGAAAATACTGGTATGGCATGTAGGTGAAATATAGGGATATATTTTACTGAACGTGACCTTATTGCGAAGCTCTCTGCTTTCAAGAGTTGCTCATGAAGGATATGGGTGTAAGTGTCCCTTAGACCTGAGATTATCATAGTGACTTCCAAGCAATTCACTGTACTTTAGTATCAGACTATCTAAATTTTTATTTCAATGATGAAAGATTTGTAGGTATAGTCAAGTACTTATTTAGTTAGTGCATGAGTTAAGATGGGATTGACCCCTCCAAGTGTTGGAGCAAATGCATCACTATATTTCAATTTAGCAAAACCTTGGCCGAGATAGTCTATTTGATGGATATTGAAATTTAAAATATAATGTGGATGATTTTTAGGATTGGTAATTAAATCCTAGGTCATCTTTTGAGCATTGAAATTAAGAGGATAAATTATATGATAACCATATACCATAGGTTCATCGATGTTGTGTTGTGACTATTTGACTTATCTGAATGTTGGGTACCATTGCCAGATGGCGACATTGATTCTTATAAAAAATTGGTTCCTATGCTACTCGGCTTAGGGTTCGAACCTATGGGGTCACATATAATAAGAGTTTCTATCTGATCTGATGGTTGATTAAGAGTTCCAATGGTTTGAGACTCTATGGTCAAGAGTCCCAGGGACTCTGATATTATTGAATGATTAATTAGTAATTAGATTACCGATTAGCTCAATTTAATTGAACAAAGAGGATTTTGATAGATCATGATATCATCATTAAAATACCATAATTATTAGTTTAATTCTAACTTCTTTAAAATGATTAAGAACACGTAGATAGTAGCAAATCGGATCGAATCCACGAATGGCAGTAATTTAATTTTGAAATCTTTGATTTCTATGAAAAGAAAAGAGAAAAGAATTTGGAAATAAAATTGAAGTTAGAAAATAAAAAGTAAAATTTAAACATTATAGAAAAATTAACTTAGTACTAAGATCTACTATTTAGATCTTAGCATATACTTGCAATAAAATTAAAGAGCAATTTAAATTAATGAAGCATAATTTAAAGAGCAAGAAATAACTAAAATTTAAAGAGCAAAAAGATAAATTTTATATTTAAAATTAAAATTTAGAATTTAAATACAATAACTAAAAAGAAAAGAGGAAGAAATAAAAACTAGAATAAAATCTTAATTTTGGATCAGCATCAGTGTGGAGATAGCATAGAAGTCTGGCTCTTTCTTTTGGCACCGTCTGCCTTGAAGCAACCTTCAACCAAAAGCCTAGCTTCCATCCTATACCGTGGCTTCACCTTGATGGGATGCTTGAACTATGGAGTCCTGGAGTTCTT
The DNA here is from genome assembly GCA_006176705.1 of Cocos nucifera. Taxonomy (NCBI): domain Eukaryota; kingdom Viridiplantae; phylum Streptophyta; class Magnoliopsida; order Arecales; family Arecaceae; genus Cocos; species Cocos nucifera. Next base: position 398,521 of record QRFJ01000215.1, on the reverse strand, counting down.
AAATAGTTACTGGAGGGCTGGAACTTCTTCTATTAGGTAGTATGTGATGAAAAGTAGTGTATTGATCCGTGTTTATTGAAAAATTCAAGTGAGAATCACTAGTTTAGAGATTTTGCGAATTCTGGCTAGCAGATAGGAATCCAATGCTTCAAAAATTATCAAAGAAGCTCATTGATCAGCCAAATTTCAGTTGGAATAAGTTTTGGCCATCTGATCATATTGATATGAAAAATTTGGGCTATCGAATTGCATTCTAGGAGACATAATCAGCATCGAGAGCTCTCATCAACTGTTTGATCGAAGTTTGGAAGAGATCTGACCGTTGGATCATCGCCTGGATTGCTCAGGACCGTCGGATGGCATAGTGGATCACTCAACTATTAGAATCAAAGCAGGAATTAACCCTATCCATCCGATCTTGACCAAGAAGCACCACAACCATTGGATCATGCAATTACTGTGCTATGGACCATGTGGACCAGGCATCTGTGAAGACTATAGTGAATTAGCAAGCACTGCATCACCTAAAATTATGAAAATATCCTGTGAGCCATGTTTTTTCACCATAGACTTATAAAGGGTCCATGATGGACCAAATACTATAGTGGTCCACCATGGATCGCATGGTTTTTTATGTCAGGATGACGTCAGGCCTAAGGGGGAGCTAGGCTTTGCGAGCATGGGCTTTGCTTCGCAGGCTGCGCTAAAGGGCGTGCAAGTGGATCGGGCTTGGGTGCTACTAGTGGACCAAGCTGCAGACGAACCGTGCTGGGTTCAACCAAACTAGCTAGTTAAACCAGTTCTTTTAATTTATTTTTCTTATTTTCTTTAAATCTTTGTATCAGAGTCATTTTTTATTAGATTTGCTCCAAATTTATTTTATTTTAACTAAAAAAATGAGCTCTTTTTATTGGTTAATATATTTTCTATACTAGATTAATAAAAATATTAATTTTTAAAAATAAATATAAATAAATAAATAAATAAATATTTTTATTAATAAATTTATGATATTTATCACATCCTCCAACTTACTCATTGCTAATCTATTAGCAATGCAATATTAGTCTTGATTAATCACCATGTTTCATTAAGATCCTTCTTTATAAAAATAGCTCTAGGATTAAAGATCAAAAGTTTAGCCAGTATCATTAACTAAGTGTTGAGTTTTAGAAATAAATTTCATGGTCAGATTAATCAAAAGCTTTTTTAGAATTTATCTAAAGATCTTTAGCACCTGTGTTTGTGAAGTCTAACTTAGTATATGAATGTTAATTTAAAGGATAGATGTATCTTCTATTATCACCTATTTTAGTTAATTTTCTATACACTCCTAAAGTAAGTGTATGAATTAAGATAGCTTTCACACTATCTTTTTCTCTTCTTCTTCTTCTTTTTAACATGCTGAGCATCCTGGCCTTTCCTCCACCATTTGACGTGAACCTACACACTTGACTTATGTGCAGAGACCTAGTTACTAAGCTTAGGGCAATCCATATATACTCTATATTTTACACTTTTATATTAGACAGGTAGCTCTTTCCTTAAATTCAAGTTTCTTTAATTAGGATATATATTAATCACTAATTTTTAGTAATAATTAAATTCTCAATTGGCCTTATAATCAATACCTACTTTATCTCGTTAGTATGCATATGCAATTAAAAGTACTGATAGCCTTTAAATGACCTAAGTAGGCTGCTAAAAGTCTGACCAACTAATCTACTTCATGACTTGCTATAGTTATTAGCAAATACTTGCTAACACTATTACTTTTTCTAGTCTATTTTGCTCTAAATTTTTTTTCTAAAATATGGTTTATTTAATTTTTTTAATAATTTTTTAAAAAATTAATTTAATTTTTAAAAATTTTAAAGAAATAATTTTTTTTAAAATTTTTTCTATTTTCTAACTTAATCAACATTGTCCTCAATGAAGAGGAAAAAATAGAAGGGTGCAATAAAAATTTTTATTATTTATCCAATATAGATTTTGAAGCTTTGATTCTTCTCCAGCCTAGTCACCTAACCTAAAAAAGAACTAAAAATTTTAAATAAATTAGATACAAAAAATATTGGGTTGCTTTTCAACAAGCGCTAAGTTTATCATTTTTAGCCAGACACAATGCAGCTTAATTCATTATGGGTCTATTAATATGGTCAATGGTTTATTTTAGTGATATCCCTTCCATATATGGTTTAAGCGTTTAACCATTTACCTTAAAAAAATTCTTAGATCTTGAATCATAGAGTTTAATTACACTATGTAAAAATACTTGATTGACTATGTAAAGTCCATCCCATCTGAATTTTAATTTTTTAGAAAATAATCGGAGTCTTGAGTTAGATAACCAGACTTATTGATTTGGCTCAAAGATTTTTCTTGAAATGTGTTTGTCATGAAAGACTTTCATTTTCTCTTTATAAATTTTTGAATTCTCATGAGTTTCTCACTTTAATTCATCTAATTCGCTCAATTGTAACATCCGGTTGGAACTAGTTTGACTTAGATCAAAATTTAATTACTTTATTCTCCAATATACTTTATATTCAAGTTCTACTAGAAGGTGACATGCTTTTCAATAAATTAATTTATAGGGAGACATTCTAATAGGAGTTTTATAAGCTATCCTATAGGCCCATAATCCATCATCTAATTGGTCTGATCAGTCTTTTCGATCAGGCCTAATAGTCTTTTGTAAGATATTCTTAGTCTCCCTATTAGATACTTCTACTTGGCCACTTGTTTATGGATGGTATGATGTAGCTATCTTATGTGTCATCCCATATTTTTTTGGTAGTGTTCGAAACTGGTAGTTTGTGAAGTGGATACCTCCATCACTAATAATAGCATGTGAAAATCTGAACCTAGAAAAGATATTCTTTCGAATAAATTTTAAGACTACTTCATGATCATTAGTTCATGTTGCTATTGCTTCAATCTATTTAGAAACATGGTCGACGACCACTAAAATATATTTAAAATCATTAGATGGTGGAAAAAGTCCCATAAAATTAATTTTCTAAACATCAAAAATTTTAACTACCAAAATGGGGTTTAAAGACATTATGTCTTTCTTTGAAATATTTCCTAAATCTTAATACTTAAGACATTCCTAGCTAAAAGTATAGAAATCCTTATATAATGTAGGCCAGTAAAAATCACTTTGCAATACTTTGGCCATAGTTTTTTTATCAGAAAAATGTCCTCCAAAATAAGAGTATGATAGAATTGCAAGATACTCAATTGTTCAGACTCAGGCACACATCTACATATGATTTGATCGACATAAATTTTGAAAAGTTCAGGATCTTTCCAAAAATAATATTTGATTTGAGCGAAGAATTGATCCTTTTTATTCTTAAACTAGCCATCAGAAATTTATCCTATGACTAAGTAATTGACAATATTTGCAAACCAAGGAGCCTTTGCATGTGAAACTGCTAACAATTGCTCATCTAGAAAAGATTCTATGATTAATGTAGGTTCACTATCTTTAACTAGGATCCTAGATAGATGATTTGCTACAATATTTTTAGATTCCTTCTTATCTCAAATTTTTATATCAAATTCTTGTAACAATAAAATCCATCTAATCAATTATGGTTTAGTATCTTTCTTTGAGAGCAAGTATCTCAAAGCTGAATGGTCCGAATAAATCATGATTTTTAATCCTAATAGATATGATCTAAATTTTTTTAGGAAAAACACTATAGCTAGTAACTCTTTTTCAGTTGTGGTATAATTCAATTGAGTTTCATTTAGAGTTCTATTGACATAATAGATCACTACGGGACATTTATTTACCCTTTGGCCCAAGGCAACTCCTATGGCAAAGTTTAAAGCGTCACATATAATTTCAAAAGGTAGTGACCAGTTTGGAGGCTGAATGATTGGGACTTTGGTCATAACTTCTCTCAAGAATTCATAAGCTTTAAGGCAATCTTCATTAAAGTTAAAAAGAACATCTTTAGCTAGTAGATTACATAGAAGACGAGAAATCTTAGAAAAGTCTTTGATCTAGCAATGATAGAATCCTACATGGCTAAGAAAGGATCAAATTTGTTTGATAGAAGTGGATGGAGGTAGTTTAGAAATTAGGTCAACTTTTGCTTTATCAACCTCAATCCCTCTCTTAGATACTATATATTTTAACACAATCCCTTCTTGAACCATGAAGTGGCTCTTTTACTAGCCTAAAACTAAATTAGCCTTGATACATCGTTGCAATATTCTCTTTAAATTATTGAGGCAACTCTCAAAAGATTCTCCAAAGACTAAAAAATCATCCAGGAATATTTTCAAGAAATCTTCTATCATGTCCGAAAATATTGATATCACAGACCTTTGAAAGATTGAAGGTGCATTACATAGTCTAAAGGGTATTCTACAGAAAGCAAAGGTTCCATAGGGACATATGAAGGTGGTCTTTTCTTGGTCTCCTTGATAGATTGCCACCTAGTTATATCCTGAATATTCATCTAGAAAGCAAAAATATTATTGGCCAGCTAATCTCTCAAAGTTTTGGTCAATAAAGGATAATGAAAAATGATCTTTTTGGATGACTGTATTGAGTTTCCTATATTCTATAAAGACACGCCACCCAGTGGAAAGTCACATTGGCACTAGGTTCCCATGGTTAGTGCGGACAACCGTGACTCCAAATTTCTTTGGAACAACTTGTGTAGGACTCACCCAGTGACTGTCAAAAATAGGATAAATAATACCTACATTAATCATTTAATTACCTCTTTCTTGACTACTTCTTGCATATTAGGGTTGAGCCTTCTTTGCATTTCTTGAGTTGGTTTGGTATTATGTTCTGTGTAAATGTGATGCATACATATTGATGGACTAATGCCTTTTAAATCAGCGATGGTCCAACCTATGGCCTCTCTATATATTTCAAAATATCTACTACTTGCTCTTCCTATTCAGGAGTTAGGTCAGAAACAATGATTACTGGCAGGGTTTCTCTAATCCTAGAAATACATACTTGAGTGATTCAAGCAAAGATTTTAGTTTAAGTTGTGCTGGGGCCTGAATTGAAGGACGTAATGATTCAATTTTTTGCTCAGGTAAGGGCTCAATTTTCATTGACCAAGGTAATGAATGTAATGGATGAGGTGAATCAAGCAAGGCATTCACCTCCTAGTCTGGGGTTTCTTTGACAAGCTTATTCAAAAAATCATTCTTGAGTAAATTTGAGGAATCTGATTCAACTATCTCATCCATCTAATCGATTACAAAGTAGTCTTTCTTCTCTTGAGTGTGCTTAGAGACATTAAAAATATTTATTCTTACCTTTTGATCCCTAAAAGAAATTTCTATGGCTTTTGTCTTATAATTGATATTGGCATTAGCAGTAGTTAAGAATGGACGATCTAGAATTATGGAATTTTGGTTCAGCTCTTAGGATGGTTCTATATCAAGTATGAGAAAGTCTACTAGAAAATAATATTTATTTATTCTAACTGAAACATTCTTAATTAAAGCATGTGGTATTTTTATAGATCTATCGGCTAGTTGCAAAATAACCAATGTTGGTTTAAGTTCTTCTATCCCAAATTTTTCATAAACCAAGGTTGGAAGTAGGTGCACACTAGCTCCTAAGTCTAATAGTGCTTGGTTAAAGATTATGCCTCCTATAACACATGAAATTAAAAGAGCACCAAGGTCTTTCATCTTTTGAGGTAATAGATTTAATAGGACTACACTTACATCCTCAGATAGCATAATTCTTTTAGTAGTTCATGGCTCATGCTTTTGAGTGCAAAGTTTTTTAAGAAATTTAGCATAGGGCAAGACATGTTGAATTACATCGAGGTGTAAATTAATATTATTGGCACAAAATCTAGCCGTCGCCAAAGTCGAAGCTAGATTTGGAGAGGACGAGGTCGCCGTCGGGATCTGCAAAATAAGTCTCATCCGAAGTTTGGGGTGGTGGCTCTGGTAAGACCCTCCAATGATCAAGTCCGCTCTTTCGGCCCATAGAAATGGAATGCATAGAGAGATTCTAGTAGAGTTTTTAGGAGGAGAAGGAGAGCTTCAGAAAGAAAGCATATCTGGAGGGTCTCTTATATGGATGGAGCCTTTAACAAACTAATAGTGACAATCGTAACCGTCTGGTAGTGGGCTGTTCAAGGCCATATAGAGTTTGTTACGGGGGATAGTGTCTGTTGTTGTGATGTGCGAGCTCATCGGGATCCAACGATCGAAGCTCGGATGGAACAGATTGATGGTTCTTTTGGCTATATCGAGAATGAGTGCCGAGGTCCTCTAGGGCTGCTGGATGGAGTTCGGAGGAAGTTTAGCTGTTTGGAGGAGTCTGTCTGAAAAAAAAATTCGAAATAAGTTCGACTGTTGGAGGAGTTTGGCTGAAGGAAAAGTTTAGTAGGAGTTTGATTGTTGGAGGAGTCTGGCTAGGGGAGGAGTCTGGTTGAAGAAGAAGTTTGGGAGAAGTTCAACTGCTAGAGGAGTCCAGTTGAAGGAGAAGTCTGGAAGGAGTTCGATCGTTAGAGGAATCTGGCTGAAGGAGAAGCCTGAAAGGAGTTCAACTATTGGAGGAGTCTGGCTGAAGGAAAAGTTTGGAAGGAGTTTGACTGTTGGAGGAGTCTGGTTGAAGGAGAAGTTTGGAAGGAGTCCGACTATTGAAGGAGTTTGGCTAAAGGAAAAATCCGAAAGGAGTTCGACTATTGAAGGAGTCTGGCTGAAGGAGAAACTGGTAGGAGTTCGACTGTTGGAGGAGTCTGGCTGGGGGAGGAGTCTGGCTGAAGGAGAAGTTTGGGAGGAGTTCAAGTATTGGAGGCTACTGCTGGGTGGGATCCTTTCGAGATCAAGCATCCAGCCGAATTTCGGTGGAAGTGGGTTTATCCCCAACACTAGTCTCCCTACTCCTGAGTTTGAAGTTCAAGGAAAGGGAGTTTGAAGTTCAAGGAAAGGGAGTATCGAGTGTGACTGTCGAAGTCCCTTTCCATTTTCTATGCTTGCTAGGGTAAGGCATTTCTTGGTGCTTCTGCACTGGCGTTGAAGCTTCATAAATTTGAGGCGATTCAAAAAGATACCTTTGGAGCTCCATGCCAAAACTCTACTCAAGGTACGACATCATTATGTGCCTGTCTACCACCAATCTCTATCATGATAGAGGGGGCACGTGTCGGCCATAGGCCAATTGAAGGGGATTTGCAATCATAACCACCTAGAATCCTTAGGGCTATTTAACCCATTTTCTTCTTCCGAGTCGTTACCTCTTCCAAAATCTTCTTCCTCCTCTTCTTCTGATTTTCTTTTCTCCATCGCGCGAGAGCTCAGGCTTTTTCTTTCGCTTCCTTTGATCCCAGGTGTTCTCCCATCTATCTTTTGTAGCCTTCATCATCTTCCTGCCTCTTCCAATCGACTTAGGTCAACTTCACTATCCTTTCCCGAGTTATTCCTGCATTCTCTGCTTTCCGCTCCTTAGGTCTCTTTGTAGAAGTTTTTTGCGCTTCATTTTCTTAGCTTTTCGAGTACTTTTTATGATTTTTCTTTGATCTGAATGTCCACTAAGGAATCCTGATCAACTTGCTTGGAGAGTTTGGCTCCTATAGCCTTAGTGAACCTATCTCTCAGGGAGGCCGAGCTTTATGAGTTGCCCCCTCCTTCCTTTGCACCGATAGTTATTGCCTGCCAACTTCAACCTGACGATCTTTCATTAGCTAGGATTCAGTTCGGTATTTCCTTCGAATATGAGCTCGAACTTTTCGGACCCAACGATAGGGCCTGCTCTCTACCTTCTGACCGAACCTGCCTATATTTAGAGGCTCTTCGAGCTAGGCTTCGGTTACCATTACCTCCTTTCGTGGCCAACCTATTTAGATTTCTCAACATCTCCCTTGCTGCTATGGTGTCGAACTCCTTTAGGTTCATCATAGAATTTCTTTTCTTGTGTACCATGGTAGACGTCTGACCTACCATTTTCTTATTTCGGACCTTCTTTACCTTCAAATGCCACCCAACTGCTAAGGATTGATGGTATGTGTCCCCCCCGATTCGGCAGGAAGGGATTACCTAAGGACACCCCCTCTTTCATCCATGGCTGGAAGGAGAAATTCTTCTTCATCTCAAACCCATCCTTGAGGTTAGGACTTCCTCCATGGGGGGAGATAAGGAACTCGGTCCATCGAGCTCCAGGACTAGAAAGCAAGGATCGAAGTTCGGCCAATATATTGAAGGGCTTTAATGTTCCGCTAATCCCCATCCTTTTGGACAAGTAGATCCTGTTTAACCTCGGCCTCAGTCCCCTAAATCCGGCAGGTAGTCTCTTTTTTTTTGGTCAATTGTGGGGTGTTCTTTGTCCAGACCTCGACTTTTTTTTGACCTTTTCTGACTTAGATTTTTATCCTTTATAGAGATGATTCTTGAAGAGTGAGATCGTCTGACCAAGGGACTTAAATCCCTCAAGAGGAAAGGCAGCCCTGCTGGGGATCTTCCAAAGAAGGCCCGCATTAGTGAGTCCAGCCTTGCCATGCCGATCCAGGCCATGCCCGCCCCCGAGCCTGCTACCACCATACCGAGCCCGACCCCATCTAAAGAGGTCGCTTCATCTGCTTCCCTCCAGTTGGAAGAAGCCATGGGGAAAAAGAAGAAGAGGGCTGCCAGCAAGAAGGTCGAAAGGAGGGTCGGAAGCTCCAAAAGTGGGGGTCTCGACCAAGAACAAGCTTCTTTGGATGATCGAGAGGTCATGCAATCACTCATGAAGAAGTGTATTCTTCCCCACACTGTGGTGAAGATGCTGCAAAGGGACGACGTCAAGAGATTCGACGAGTCCTTCACCACCTAACTTGAGGTAGTCTTCTCTCTCATAGTCTTGGTCTGGGGTCTTTTCCATTTCCAAAGTCAGGGCTCCCTAATTTTAACTTGATTTTCTATCATAGCTCGGACATTATCTCTTTGCTCACTTTGAGGCGGCCGGTTAGAGGTGGGTTGAAGCCTTGAAGGCTCTCGAGGAAGCTCGTGCGGAGGCCGAGAAGGCCCGGGCCGAAGTCGAGAGCATGAGGCTGGCTTCGAAAATCCAATCTATCGAGGTTGAGTACCTTCGGCAAGATTGAGGGTGGAGCATGAGGAGACGACAAACCTGAGGACTGCCTTGGCTCAGGAGGAGGAGGAAAAGAGGAAGACGCAAGAAGGGGTCGGTGCGGTGGTGGAGTGAGTGATCGAAAGCTTCAAGTCCTCTAGGGACATGGAGGACATTAAAATAGCTTTTGCTCAGGAGGCCTTCATCGAGGGATTCCAAATCTGCTTGGGGAGGGTCACTGAGAATTTTTCTGAGATAGATTTGGACCTCTTGATGGAAGATCCCGACGACAAAGTTGATCCTTCATCTCACGAGGTCAGAGTGGTCTTGGATGACGTCCCTTCTTCTTCAGTCGTGGGAGCTATCCCGAAAGCTCTTGAACCCATCGCTGCAGCGCCCGAGCCTGCCCACGGATCGGACACAAATGAAGATGCTCCGACCTCTCCTATGGTCAAGCTGCCCGAGGTTTAGATTCCCGAAGACCATGTAGCTTTCTTTTTCTTTTTCTTTTTTTTATGCTGATGTATTTAAAAACATTCAAGTAAATGAAAGATAAATCTTTTTCTAGCCTTACACTTTATGTTGTCGTTTGCATGGTTCAGAATGCTCTTGATGACCTAGGTCATGATTCCCCTCTTCCAGTTGATGCCAATCCTTTGCCTCATAGGGTTCTAATTAAACCATTGATTAGGAGCTTGAAGAAGGAGATCCATCGCTTGAAGAAGAAATTGAGAAAAATCGAGGAAGAACGCTTCGGAGGCGACTATCGAAGTTACCCACCTTAGAAACCTGCATAGGAAGGACTCTACCAGTTTCAGCATTCGTAAGGGTGGCTTTGAGAAAGAAATGGCCGAACTGATAAGAAGTGCCAGCAATAAGTCTTGGGAGTTAATGGCAAAGATCTGCTCCCTCGAGATCGACCTTACGACGGTGAAGAAAAAAATTCAACTGCTAGAGGAAACTTCATCATGGTCTACCGATAGGGCCCGGTATGATTGGGACTGGTCCAAGAGGTTCTTTGAACTTCAGAAGTAGCTCCATAATGCTGAAGTCTAGCATAATGAGTATAAGCTAACTTGGTCGAAGAAAGTGACCAAGCTGGAACATGAGCTCCCGGTAGCTAATAGAGAGGTGAGCCATCTCCAGCAACAACTGGCTGATGGTCGGCGGGCTATCTCTAGTAGAGAATCGAAGGAGATTGCCTCCTTAAAGAAGACCATTGGCAAGATTTTAGAGGCTGTCAGGATGGAGAAAGCCGAAGTTCAGCGATTGAAGCTCCAACTGATCTATGAGCATTAAGCCGTCTAGGACGTGGAGGCCGAGTCTGAGGTCCTAAGGAGGCAGTGGCAGGAGCTTAAGGGCCAGTTCGGATATATCAATAGTGTACATAGATAATTTATATAAAAAGAAAGAACTTGAGAAAGAAATTGTTAGGTTGAAGCAGGCCTTGGTGATGGTCGACATCGATGATCTGAAGTCTGAGGAGTTTGGTCCATCTTAAGGCTTCACCTCCATTTATATATTTTTTTTTGTAATCGGTCTTGCCGATCCCTGCCACATTGGCTTTGTTGTAATATGTAGTCAGTTTGGCTGACCTCCATCCTACTTGTAATAAATTTAAACTTATAATAAAATAATACCTTGTCCATCGTTGTCTCATGTGAATGCAATGCTCGCCTTTGACCCTTCTCTCTCTTCTTTTTTTTTTGACTCTTGTTAGGATGATGTTCTCCTCCTATTCCTAACACGACCGTAGGAGCGTATTAGGGTCGGTGTCAGGGCCTCTCCCCTCATCCTATCTAAAGTGAATGAGGCCTTCAATTTTGCTTCAGTTAGGATGAGGTTCTCCTTCTGTTCTTAATGGATTGTAGGGATATATTAGGGCCATTGTCAGGACCTCTCCCCTCATCTCGTCTAAAATGAATGAGGCCTTCGACTTTGCTCATATTAGGATGGGGTTCTTCTCCTTTTCCTAACGGGCTGTAGGGGCACATAAGGATCGTTGTCAAGACCTCTCCCCTCATCTCGTCTAAAAATGAACGAGGCCTTCGACTTTGCTCATATTAGGATGAGATTCTCCTCCTATTTCTAATGGGTTTGTAGGGGCACAATAGGGTCGTTGTCAGGACCTCTCTCCTCATCTCATCTAAAATGAATGAGGCCATCGAATTTGCTCATGTTAGGATGAGGTTCTCCTCCTATTTCTAATGGACTATTGGGGCACATTAGGGTCATTGTCAGGGCCTCTCCTCTAATCTCATCTAAAATGAATGAGGCCTCTGACTTTGCTCATGTTAGGATGAGGTTCTTCTCCTATTCCTAATGGGCTATAGGGGCACATTAGGACTGTTGTTAGGGCCTCTCTCCTCATCTTGTCTAAAATGAACGAGGCCTTCGACTTTGCCCATGTTAGGACAAGGATCTCTCTCTATTCCTAACAGACTGTAGGGGCATATTAGGGCCGTTGTCAAGGCCTCTTCCCTCACTCATCTAAAATGAACAAGGTCTTCGACTTTGCTCATGTTAGGACGAGGTTCTCCTCCTATTTCTAACGTGGCCGTATTTATTATGAGATTAGGTTCGGAGAGTAGTCTCCCTTTATTACTGATATACAATAAAGAATAGGGTGTTGAAGTAGGAGGATTTCATTGTAATCAAATCATCGATAATACATTCATAGATTTTTCGATTTCTATGATCGAGGTAGGTCTGCCCCTTCGAGTTTCTTCAAGTAGTATGTCCTGGGTCGGACGACCTCCATGACCTCATAGGATCCTTCCCAATTTGGGGCAAGTTTTTTCTGATTCTAAGGCTGAGAGATGGTGGCTCATCGAAGCACTAAGTCCCCCACTCTGAACATTTTACCTTTGACTCTGGAGTTATAGTATCGGGCCATCTTTTGCCTGTAAGCTGCCATCCGAACTTGGGCTTTCTCTCTTTTTCTTTCAGTAGGTCGAGGTTGGCTCTGAGGTCTCGTGGGTTATGCTACTTGTTGAAAGCCACTACCCATGCTGATGAAAGCTTAAGTTGGATCGGGATGACTGCCTCTATTCCAAGAGTTAAGGCAAATGGTGTTTCTCCAATCGGCAGCCTTTGGGTAGTACGGTATGCCCACAGAACATGATAAAGTTTGTCCACCCAGGCCCTTCTTGCTCTTTCGAGTCTTGTCTTCATGTCTTGTAATAGGATCCGGTTGGTCACTTTAGTTTCTCTATTTGCCTGTGGGTGAGCTACCGACGTAAAGTGGTGGGAGATATTCAAACCTTCATAGAACTCAGTGAACCTTGCTCCGATGAATTATCGACCATTATCTGTTATGATAGTTCGGGGTAGTCTAAATCTGCAGACGATCGACTTTCAGATAAAGTCCTGCACCTTGGCTTCGATAATCTTTGCCAGTGGTTCGGCCTCGACCCATTTAGTGAAATAGTCGATGGCGACTAGGAAAAACTTTTGTTGCCTAGATGCTATTGGGAAGGGTCCAAGAATATCCATTCTCCACTATGCAAGCAGCCAAGGAGCACTCAACAGGGCAAGCTCAATGGCTGGTTGCCTTTGGACATGTGTTCCTTTGGCAGCGGTCACATCTCCTGACGTAATCAAAACAATCATCATGCATAGTCAGCCAGTAATATCCTTATCGAAGCAGCTTATGAGATAGAGATCTGGCATCCAGATGGCTCTCGCAAATTCTCTCATGCACTTCTCATAGTATGAAATTGACCTCAGAGGGTTGGAGGCACCTCAATAATGGTAGGAAATATGACCTTTTATATAGCTTATTCTCATAAAGAACATATTAGGAGGCCTGGTTTCTCAACTTTCGAGCCTTTTTTGGATCACGAGGAAGCACTCCATCCTTAAGATAAGTGGTCAGTGGGTCAATCCAGTAGGGCTCCTGGCCAAGCTGCATGATGGGCTGTGGTTCCTTTGTGCATGGGCATTTCAATATCTCATAATAAGCTTCTTTCGGAAGCTCGTTAGGAGCTAGGGTGGCTAGCTTGGAAAGAAGGTTGGTCCTAGCATTTTTTGCTCTCGGGATTTATCGAATGCTGAAGCTACCGAAGGTTGGGGTCAAGCTCTTCACCTTCTCAAGATATTTTATCATGCTCTCTTCTCAGGCTTCATAACTACCGCTGACCTACCCCACGACCAGTTAGGAGTCACTACAAATCTGAAGCCTATCAGCTCTCGATTTCTTGGCTATCCTGAGTCCGACTATTAGGGCCTCATATTCTGCCCTATTATTTATCATCAAAAATTCAAAACACAACACGTACTCCATGATGATTCCTTCTGGATTGATCAGGATCAGCCCAGCACCTACTCTGGAAGCATTGGAGGAACCATCGACATACAGGGCCTAGAAATCTTCAGAAAGGTCCGTTCTTTCTTCAGAGGAGCTCGGGTGCAACCATGGAATATTGGTTTCATTTTAAAGCTCGACATTGTCTGGGATGGTACATTCAACTATGAAGTCAGCCAGTGCTTGAGCCTTGATTGTTGATCGAGGTCGATAGTTGATGTCAAACTCTATTAATTCAATAGCCCATTTTACAATTTCTCTAGAAGCATCCATTTGATGAAGGATCGCTCTGATCGGTTGGTCAGTGAGGAGCATTATAGCATGTCTCTGGAAGTAAGACTGAAGTCTTCTTGCTGCAATCAGAAGAGCATAAGTCAATTTTTCCAACTTTGTATACCTGGTCTCGGCATCCCTTAGGATCTATCTTATATAGTAGACTGGTCGCTGTACTTTTGCCTTTTCTTTGATCAAGATTGTTGCTAGCGCCATAGGGAAGACCACGAGGTAGAGAAACAGCTCCTCTCTAGATTCGGATTTGGCTAATAGGGGGGCGAGCCGAGGTAGTTCTTGAGCTCGTCGAACACCTTTAGGCATTCCTAAGTTCAGTGAAAATCTTTTGATTTTCTAAGGCTTTGAAAGAAGGGCATGCAGTGTTCAGCCGATCTTGAGACAAAATAATTCAAAGATACCATCTTTTCGATCAGGTGCTGAACTTCTTTGATGGACTTCAAAGTGGTCATCTTCTGGATAGCTCGAATCTTCTCTGAATTGGCCTCAATCTCTCGTCTCGAGACCATGAACCCCAAAAATTTTTCTGAGGCTACCCCAAAGGCACACTTGGCTGGGTTCAACTTCATCTTGTATTTCTTGAGTGCATCAAAAGTCTCTTGAAGGTCGGCAATATGATTAATAGATATTCAGCTTTTGACCTGCATGTCGTCGACGTAAACCTCCATATTGTGGTCGATCTGCTCCTTAAAGATTTTATTGATCAAGTACTGATAAGTCGCACCTACATTCTTAAGCCTGAAGGGCATGACCCTATAATAGTAAAGACCATGATTAGTAACAAAAGCAGTCTTCTCCTCATCCTCTGGTGCCATCCAAATTTGGTTGTAGCCAGAGAAGGCATCCATAAAGGGGAGGAGCTTATAGCCTGAAGTTGCGTCCACTAGTTGGTCGATTCTGGATAAAAGATAGCTATCTTTTGGGTAGGTCTTATTCAGCTTCTTAAAGTCGATGCACATCCTTCACTTGCCATTGGCCTTTTTGACTAGGACCACGTTAGAGACCCAAGTCAGATAGCTGACTTCTCGAATAAATTCGGCATTGGAAGCTTGTCGACTTCTTCTGCTATTGCCTTCTACCTTTCTGGTGCATGGCCTCGAACTCTTTCTTTCACTAGTCGATGCTTGGGATCAACGGCCAGCCGATATTTCATAATGTTGGTATCAATCCTAGGCATATCCATCAAAACCCAGGTGAAGACGTCGGCATTCCTCTGTAAAAAGGTGATGAGCTGCTTCCAAACTTCATCTTCCAGATTGGAGCCAATTTGCACCGTATGCTCCACGTTCTCATCATTCAGGAGGATGGTCACAAGATCTTCTATGGGCTCGTCCCGTTCTTTGGTAAGATCATCACGGACATCAAGTCCGTCAACTAGGCAGGGGTCAAGTCGAGTGCCATTTTGTAAGGTGATGGAGTAGCAGTGCCGGGCTAATGCTTGATCACCTCTGATTTCACCTATTTTATTGTTTGTTGGAAATTTTATCTTCAGGTAATAGATCGACACCATGGCTCGTAGTATATTTTGATCAGGTCGGCCGAGGATTGCATTGTAAGTAGAGGGGGCTTTCACCACCAAAAAATCGACTCATGCCTTGCCTTGCTTTGGATGTTGCCCTGCAATCACGACTAGAGTTATCATTCCCTCCATTGGTATAGTGTCACCAGTGAAGCCAACTAACGGGGAGCTCATGGGTCCCAAGTGATTATCGAGTATGAAAATTTTAAAGAAAGCATCATGATACAGAACATCAGCAAAACTTTCATTATCTACCAAAACATGACGTACATCATAATCAGCAATGTTTAAAGAGATTACAACCGCATCGTTGTGCGAGAACTAGACTCCTCGGATGTCCTTATTGGTGAAAGTGATGGGCTTCTTAGTCCTTAGCCTCTTCTCAGGCTCTGTCGATTTGCTAGCCTCCCCACACCGAAGTCCCCCAGAGATGAAGTTAATGATGCCAATCAAGGGCCGATCTTCTCGCTGCTCCTCGCCTCTCGGTGGTTCTGGTGGTAGGGGTGCTCTCGATTGATCCTCTCATCCTTTCGACCGACGTCGCAGGAACCGACCGAGCCTACCACGCCTGATGAGCTTTTGATCTCGTCTTGGAGCTGGATGCACTCTTCTGTATCATGACCATGATTGTGATGGTAGAGGCAGAACTTGCTAGGATTGCGCTTGCCGGAGTGAGTACGCATCCTTTTCGATCTTGATAGTTGCTCTCTGATCTCCATCAGTACTTGGATTTTTGGAGCATTGAGAGGGGCGTAGTTGTGGAATCTTCTGAAGAGAGAGCTCAATCGCATTCTTCTAACTAGGCTTCTTCGCCTCTGGGCTTGGGTAGGAGTTCGGGCCTGCTTACACCCCAGAGAAGTTCGGGAGCGTGGCCAAGCTCTACTCGATTTTTCTTCAACCGTGGGCACATTCGGTTCATCCACCTGCCGCTCTTGGGTAGCTTTATTCTCCCTGGCCTTAAAGGCCTCCTCAGCTCGGGCATAACCTTCAGCCTGAGCCAACATATTGGCAAAGTCTCTGGGGTACTTCTTCTCCAGGAAGAACGGCAAATCATTCTATTGAAGGCCATCCTTGAGTGTGGCCATTGCAACAGACTGGTCTAAGTTTCGAACCTCCAATGCAGCAACATTAAATCGAGTGATATAAGTCCGGATAGATTTTTTCTCCTTTTGCTTGATATTCATCAAGAAATCCGAATCTCGGTGGGGATGTCGACTACTAACGAAATAAGCCACAAACTGATAGCTTATTTGATCGAAGAAAAAGATGGTATCTGGCTTAAGGGCCGAATACCAGTTCCTGGTGGCCCCCTTGAGGGTGGATGAGAAAGCCAGGTACAAAATGACATCTAGCATGCCATGGAGCAGCATCATTATCCGAAAGGCCTTTAGATGGTCAATCGGATCGGTGGTCCCATCGTAACTCTCAAACTGAGGAAGCTTGAGGTTTGGCGGGATCAGTTTCTACATAATCTTCTAAAAAAAAGAATGGTCGGTGCAAATATCATTACTGTGGGAGGAGGAAGCATGATGTAGTTTTTCGATTTGTCAGCTCATTTTCTGAAGCCTTTGATCTAGGAGATCTTTACGATCATTGATCTCCAGGATTTTTTAATGGAACAGGGGCAAAGCTCCCCTCGGGTTGAGTCATGGTCCATGCAAGGGTTCACTATACTCTACTTTCCTTTTTTGGGGGTCACCGACCGACTGACCCAAGTCGGCCACCCCCAGACCAAGTTCTCTGGCTCCTGAGAAACCTACTCTGGCCGAGATGGCGCCGGAGACTGTTGGAAGAGTCCGACTAGGGGAGGAGTCTAGCTGAAGGAGAAGTTCGGAAGAAGTTCAACTGTTGGAGGCTGCTGTCGGATGGGATCCTTCCAAGATCAAGCATCCAGCCGAACTTCAGCAGAAGCAGGTTTATCCCCAACAAATATGAACTTGTTTAAATAGTTTCATTAGCTCCTCGTTGCATGCTTCTTGCATTTTGTGGGAAGAGATTGCTTCTAAGACTTGAGGAAATGGGGCTTTGGATTTATATGTCTTGGATAACTCATCTATTCTCCTCATCCCTTTATCTATCTTAATAGAACTAGTATCAGTACTAGTTCTAGGCTTAGATTTTTTTTCATGGTTAGTTTTGGTACTAACCTCTTCATCTAAATTTTCTTCTTGGCTAGCATCATTACTAGTCTCTATCACTTGGTCCTGGTATGGATCCTTAAGAATCCTACCACTTCGAAGTTTAGAAATTATTTTAGCATTCTCTAATTGGAGATTTTTAGGTGGAACGATAGGTTGATGACTTAATCTAGTTGGTTAATGGACATTGGGTGGGTTGTTTTAGAATTTACAATCGATTGGCTTAGTAATTGACCTGGTTCTCTCCTTATGCTAGACTTAGCTAATTGTCCTATTTGAGCTTCTAGCCTGATGATGGATTGTTGTTGAGTCAGAATTGGCTATTGTTGAGATAGGATTAATTACTGCAACTGATTAAATCTATCATCGGCTAGATTGGTCTATTGAGGAGGTGGGTATGAGGGCTGATTATAATGTGATGGCTAGGAAGGCTAACTAGGTTGGCCTCTATTATAGGCATAGTTCTGGTATTGGGGCATATTCTGATAATTTTGTACTAGTGTAGTTTGTGTCTGAGCCTGAGTTTATTGCAATCTCCAAGAAAAATTAGGATGGTTTCTCCAGCTTGGATTATATATATTTGAAAATGGGTTATTGACCAGTTTGGAGTAGCCTTGAGCAGCTTGAATTTGTTCTTGGATCAAGGATGGAAACTGTGCAAATGTGGGACATTCACTCACATGATGGGTTGGGCTAACATAAATAGAATAAATCTCCTGATAATTAGAAGGTGGTGTATATTATACAAGAGATTATTGACCTAGATTTAAGAATTGATCTAATTTCTAGGCAAGAAGGTAGATTTTATTTATTAGGCTAATGTCAGTCTCATAACTTAGTTTTGAATGTTTGATGTCATACATTCCTATCCATTTTTTATGAGAAATTAACCTTTCATAAAAGGATAATGAAGCATGGTTAATTAAATTTTCACTTTCAAATAAGGTATATGCTTCATCCTCACTTTTGCTCATGAATGCACCTTCATAGGATGCATCTACCACTTGTTTATATTGGTCACCTAAACCCTCATAGAAAGCTTGAAAAATTTGCAACTTAAATAGGCTATGGTGTGGGCATTTTCTAAGAAGTTTCTTAAGTCTTTTCTATGATTCATGAATTTATTCCCCTAGAAGCTTAGCAAATTCAGTGATAGCTCGCCTCATGGTGTTAGTTCGATCTATGGGATAAAATTTTTTAAGATATTGCATCTCTACCCATGTTTGAATTGGTCTTTCTATTGTGTCAAGCTAGTACTATGCTTTATCTTTTAATGAGAAAGAAAATAAGGTCAGTCTAAGGGCATCATCAAAAAAATTCTAGATTTTAACCATAAAGTAGATTTCTAAGAATTCATCCAGATGCTTGTAAGGGTCTTCATTGGTGTTCCCATAGAAGAATGGGAGCATCTAAATTGTGGTCAACTTGATTTTATATTGGCTAGTAGGGATATTAGGTAATTAGATACAAGTCAATGGATTATAGGTGGAAGGAATAAAGTATTCCTTCATCCGCCTAGGTGGTTCTTCAGAATTTTCAGCCATTTGATTATCTGATTTTATATGAATTAGCCATTCAATTTTGGGATTTGGTTTAACTAGATCAGGTAATAGCGATCTCCTGCAATGCATGTACTAGTGCAATCCTAATGTGTGATTCAAAATTTTTCTCTCTCTATATATTTTTTTATTTTTTTATTTTTTTATTTTTTTTAAATTTTTTTTATTTTTTTAGATAGAAGAAAAGAGAAGAGAAAGAAGAGAGTTCTAAAGAAGAGTCCTAAATCTAGAGATGATAGAGGAGAATTAATTTATTTATGTTTGATGTTAATTAGCAGACAAGTTGGGCAAACAATCTTGATTAAAGGTTGTCCTAGATCTAGACAGCTTTTAACTACCAAGGTCACCTTTAAGCCCTCCAAGTAGAGAATTAGGTAATCAACTGGCCAAGTAAGTGTAAAGTCGGTGGGAGTTTCCCCGTTGCTTGCCTTAGACATCAATTATCTTGACCAGGCAAACTAACGGAACTAATTGAGTAACCACCTTCTTTCAGAATGTGATTCCTAAGCCATTTTTTTTAGATACTAGTTAAATTGACTAACCCTAACTTGGTCCAACTCTTAGGATCCCTTATCCTATGGAGCTTGAGTTCTTAGGATCGATATCTAATTGATTTTAATTTAGAGGCTTAAGTCAATGATGAATGCTGGTTGATTATTTATGGGCCAAAAAAGGATGATCAAATCCCTATCTTATCTTATTTAATAGATTATGCCCTTAAATTGATTTAAGAAATGAATATGCATAATCACTTTTAGACAAGGGGTTCTATGTAACTAAATTAAATACATGCAACTGATTAGACTTGAGAGACTTACCTTGTCTCCAGCAATCACCAAGAAAGAGAAGAAATAACAAATCTAATATGATGGATGCTCTATGCAATTAGGATTTCTACTCTTATCATGAGATTTTTAATTAGATTTAAGAGGATATTTTTTTAATTTAATTTAAAAATAAAATAAATAAAAAAAAGAAATTTAGGGTTTAGGATTGATCTCACCAAATTGCATTCAAAGCTTTCCTCGCCCTAATCTTTTTATTTTTTTCTACAAAATCAATAAAAAATAGTGAATAGTAATAAAATAATTAAAAAATTAAAAAATTTAATTTTTATATCTTTTCGATAATAGCACCAAAAATTTGATAGATCATGATATCATCGTGAAAATACCATAATCATCAGTTTAAATATTATGATAGATAGTAGCGAGTCAGATTGAATCCATAGGAAGGTAGTAATTTAATTTTAAAATTTTTGAATTTTATGAAAATAAAAGAGAAAAGAGTTTGGAAATAAAATTGAAGTCAAAAAATAAAAAAATAGAATTTAAACATTGCAGAAAAATTAACTTGGTACTAAGATCTACTATTTAGATCTTAACATCTACTTGCAATAAAATTAAAAAGTAATTTAAATTAAAAAAGCAAAATTTAAAGAGCAAGATATAACTAAAATTTAAAGAGCAAAAAAAAAATTATATTTAAAATTAAAATTTAGAATTTAAATACAATAACTGAAAAGAAAAGATAAAGAAATAAAAACTAGAATAAAATCTTGATCTTGGATCAGTATCGGTGTGGAGATGGTGTAGAAGTTTGGCTCTTCCTCTCAGCATCGTCTGCCTTGAAGTAACCTTCAACCAAAAGCCTGGATTCCACCCTATATCATGGCTTCACCTTGATGAGATGCTTAAACTCTAGAGTCTTGGGGTCCTTAAATAGTTGCTGGAGGGCAGGAACTTCTTTTTTCAGCAATATGGGACTAAAACTAGTGTATTGATCCATGTTTGTTGAAAAATTCAAGTGAGAATCACTAGTTCAGAGGTTCTACAAATTCTGGCTATCAGATAGGAATCCGGTGCTTTAAAAATTACCAAAAAAGCTCATTGATCAGCCCAATTTCAGTCGAAATAAGTTCTGGCCATCCGATCATGTTGATCTAGAAAATCTAGGCCATCAGATCATATTCTGGGAGACTTAATTAGCATCAGGATCTCTCATCAACCATTGGATCAAAGTTTGGAAGAGATCTGATCGTTGGATCATCGTCTCGATTGCTTGGGACCATCGGATGGCATAGTGGATCGCTCAGCTATTTGAATCAAAGCAGGAATTAACCTTGTCCATCTGATCTTGACCTGGAATCACCACAGCCTTTGGATTGTGCAATTACTATGCTATGGACCATGTGGATCGGGCATTTATGAAGACCGTAGTGAATCAGCGAGCATCACATCACCTGAAATTACAAAAATACCCCATGAGTCGTATTTTTTCACCATAGACCTATAAAGGGTCCATGATGGACTGAATACTATAGCGGTCTACCATGGACCACATGGTTTTTGATGTCAGGCCTGAGGGGGAGCTGGGCTTTGCGAACCTAGGCATTGCTTCACAGGCTATGCTGAAGGGCGTCCAAGCGGACCAGGCTTAGGCACTGCTAACGGACTGGGCCGCAGGTGAACCGGGTTGGGTTCAACTAAACCAGCTAGTTAAACTAGTTTTTTAATTTAATTTATTTTTATTTTCTTATTTTCTTTAAATCTTTGTATAGGAGTCATTTTTTATCAGATTCGCTCCACATTTCTTTTATTTTAACCAAAAAAATATGCTCTTTTTATTGGTGACCATATTTTCTATATTAGATTAATAAAAATTTTAATTTTTAAAAATAAATATAAATAAATATTTTTATTAATAAATTTGTAATACTTATCAGATTCGAGATTGAATTTGATTCGATAGAGTTTGACCCAATTAGGTTATGAGATGATCTAATCACTAAGAAAGATTGGATCCTGATTTGATCAGGAGTTGGATTCAATTAATTTTTAATTTAACTAGATTTTAATTGGGTTGGATTAACCCTAATTTGATTAGATTTGTCCTAGTCTAATTGAGTTAGGACAAAACCTAATTGGACAAGTTCAATTTTTAAACTTGAAGTCTCCTAGCGCCTTGACCTTTGACCACGCCATTCTCTATGCCTCTCTAGAATTTGCATGAGTTTTTCTTACACAAAATGAGAGTTAGTGCCCCCCTTCTTTCTTCCTTTGACCTAGTCGAAGATTTGGACTAGTTCAAATTTAAGTTGAATTTTGAATTCAACTTAAGTGGTTGGAGGTTGGAATCACTCCGACCTCTCAACCTTATCCCTTTGCCACGCCCTCCTCACTTTGTCACATTTTTTTTTTTTTTGGGTTTCTCCTAAGTGTGGATGCATAGAAGGAGAGTCCTTTTGCATGTCATAAACCTGGTAGGCGTTGGAAGTGGATAAGTAGCTTACTTGAATTTGAATTCAAGTTGGAGGTTGAAACAAGTGCAACCTCCCATCCTTATCCCCTTCCATGCATTTTAGCCATCTGAATGTCACCAATAAAAGGGGGTATTTTTTGAGCATGCATGAGGGAGAGAGAGGCTTTGTGAGAAAAAATTCCTAAGTGGGGGTGCATCTATCTAGGCATGAGAAATTCCAGAGAGAGAAAGGAAGAGTCCTGCATCACTCTATCTTTCCCACACGCCAGTCTTTTGATTTCTTATTTCCTATCACCTATTTAAAATAATTTTAATAGTAGATGTGGGCAGAAAAGAGAGTCCTTCTACAAGTGAAAATGATTTTTATAGAAAAAAATTCAAAAGTTGGGCATGTGGAGTCTTCTATGTGCTAGGGTTTTTCGATAGTCTTTTAGTACTTTGCCTTTCTTCCTTAGATTAGATCTAAGTAAGATTGGCATGTGATTTTTTTTGTGTGAAAGGTGTTTCACATAAAATCACAATGAGTAGCATAAGGTCTCTTGGGTGACTGATATAAGTGTCAGATAAATCCTGAGAGTGGAACTCTAGGTATTTTGGGTGTGGGTAGCCCTAGGATTTGGACCTAGGGTTTGGGTAAAGAGTTCCAGTGCTGTGAGCATCAAATGACCACAAAAATTTTCACACCATCTCATCATCCTCCAAATAGTTTCTTCTAGTCTCCTTAAGTATCCAGGAGATCAAGAGAAAGTGATTGATTGAGATCGACCAAGATCAGCTGTCGATGGCTCTGGCAAGGAGCTAGTATTCTGGTGGAGCTGATTGGGACCAAAAGCTCCATATGGACCATCCATAGAGATCGAGCGACCATGCAGCTGTACCATGATGTGAGGAGCTTCTTTCTAGTATTTTTAGATTGTGGAGATCATCTACTCATGCTCAGATATCATGTTTTGAATACGAGTTGGTTAGCAAATATGATTTGCTGATCTAGTACATTTATTTTTTCCTTATATATATACATATTTGGATCCTAGTATAGGATTTTTATGATCTGATCTTAGCATGCATAGATTAATATTAGATCAATCTTAGTCTTTTGCTGCATAATAGTTCAAAAAAAATTCAAAATGCATGCCTAGAACCCTACACATTTCTTTCAGTGGTATCAGAGCACTAGGTCATGTGACATGTTTTATATGTTAATTAGAAATATGAATGCTAGCATATTTAATATGTTTTATATCTAGATAGCTTAGTAATCGAGAATGAATGAGCCACTAAACCATTTGATTATAAGAGGTAATCATGGTTTAAAGGCCATCTTCTCCCATTCGATGGGGATCTCTTATAGCGGTAGGGGTGCCACTATAAACTCATTTATTAAGATAAACAGTGAATGAATTTTTTTATTAAAATTATTTTAATTTAAAAATTAAACATGAATGAGTTTAGATCAGATCTAAAAGGTTCATGGTTCAATAAGATGCTATTTATGAAATGAGCTGATCTATTTTTAAAATGAGTCAACCCATTTAAAAAATAAAAAATAAAAAATTATAAAAATATTTTATAAATTTGAAAAGATTTTCAAACATCAAACCACAACTCATCAGTCCAAAAACTTAATTAAAAATTAAGTATTATCTCATAGGATCTAGAATTGTGAGTTAAAGATCCAAAGACAAAAGCATAAACTATGGGTTAAAGGGTTAGATGGATTAGATCCATCAATTAGGTTAGACCTAAGGTTAGTTAAAGAATGAACTTAACTAGAGTAATTCATTAAATCTAACCAAATATTGATTTAGATTAGATCAAGGATACTCTAAATTTAACTTTAATAGTTGTAGTTCGTCAAGTTCATGTCTTTAACAATGACCAAAATGAACTTGATTCATGGCTAAGTGGTTGAGCCCAAAATTACTAGATCGATCAGATTGAATCTAGTGAACCGGTTGATGTCTAAGGTAAGTTTGGTAGTCTAGACTAGTGGTTTTTAATTGAAAGCTACTCATACTTATTCGATCTTTAACAAGCTAATGGCATATCCCTTCCGCTAATCTCATTTCCTTGGCCGACATGGTCGATTAGAATTTGATTTGATCACTTGGTGATTCGAGCTGATCCATGTTAATTAGAAATTAGTTTGACTGATTTCAATCAGTAAGACTGAATTAGATGCTCATGAACCGAATTTGATCCTAGTCCTCATCTATTAACTTGATAAAGTCAATAGGAGGATTTGACTTAGTGAAGTCAGTGGGAGCAAATTGGTCCGTATCCTTTGTATCCTTAAATCACATGTAATTTAAATTCTCTAAATTATTAGATCCTTAAAATGATAAAGTTATGGAGATAACTATGTCAAAGACTCCTATTAAGGTGGATGGCAATGAGTCCAATTTTCTAAGTGGACATTGGAGGTGCTTTACACCTGGTATTCATCTGAATGTTGGAATTACTATCCATCAAATAATGATTAGGTAGCACTCTTAGAATGGTGATTAGGTTGGCTAGAGCTTTTCTTGGGCCTGATCATCATTTATTTGATACACCAAACTCAATTATGTTAATGGTTGGATCTAACTAGACTTTTTTAGTAGAGGCTATAGTCTATTAAATTGGCTTATAGGACAAAATAAAATACTAAAAGTTATTTGAAGAAATAATTGGTTATGAACCTACCTATAGATGCATACAGGTTAGCCAAAGCTTTTCTTGAGCCCATTTGTAGTCTATATGGATTCTAGTACCCACTAAGGAGTTAGTGTAATTCCTCGAATTGGAGATAGAGGCTATAAATTCATAAAAATAGTGGGAGGACCTTTAGTCTAAAGTCCAAGTCTTTTGGGTTAAATAATTCAAGTACTAATATAGTCTTATATTTTTCTTTGAGTTAAATAGAATGGCTAGTTTTTGGTCTCTCCATTCGCTATTATATAGTGACAAGCCTATAGGACCTGATTTCAAGAAGTCTAGTGTTGACCTTGATTAGGCAGACCCAAAGAAAAATTATCCTCTAGACCTCGATAGGCTGAACAAAAGAAATCAGCAAGGAGTCGCTGGTCAAGGCTATTATATGATAACATCTTGCGATTTCTTTCTTTATGATACTTCTACTTGGGTATTAGATACTGGGAGTCCAGTATGTAGTTCGTTACATGGACTTCAAGTTGGTAGAAAGTTTGAGAATGATGATAGATTTTTGAATGTTGGGGATGGCAGAAATGTTCTACTCCTAGTATTAGAAACTATTGATCTTGTTTTCAAAATAAATAATATCGTTTTAAGTGACTGTCACTACGGTCAATCCTTTATGATGAACATAATATGTATAGAGCTTTTAGCCCAATATGGTTATTGTTTATCAATAAAAAAATTATTGTGATATCATTATAAATGATGTTACAATAATGCAAGGATAATTAAGAACTGGCATTTATATTTTATCACAATCTATTAGTATAATATACACGTCAAACAAATATCCGAAACTAGATAATATCACCAACACCTATCTTTGGCACTATCGATTGGGTCATATGAAAAAGAATAGGATAAATAGGTTAGTCAAAGAGTATATCCTTGACATCAATGATTAGAAATCATTGACTACCTATGAGTCCTACCTTCTTGGTAAGATGACCAAATCACCTTTTATTGAAAAAGATGAATGAGCCAGTGATATTCTAGGTCAAGTACATAGTGATGTATATGGACCTATAAACATATGTGCTAGAGGTAGGTATTACTACTTCATTATATTAACTAACGATCTATCTAGTAATGGATACATCTATCTTATGAATTAAAGAGTAAATCCAATTCATTTGAAATGTTCAAATGGTATCGTAATGAGGTAGAAAAATAACTTAGAAAGAGTATTAAAAATCTTTGGTCCGATCGAGGAGGTGAATATCTTTTCAATGAGTTTTTAACATATCTAGGAGAGAATGAAATTCTCTCATAATGAACCACTCCTGGAATACCATAGCATAATGTTGTGTCTAAACGAAGGAAGTGAACCCTGTTGGATGTGGTTCGATCCATGATGACATTTGTGGGTCTGTCAATTTCTTTTTGGGGTTATGCACTTGAGACTACTTGTTATATTTTGAATAATATTTCGAGCAAGTTTGTTGCAAAAACTCCATATGAGATATAGATTGGGCATAGGCCGACCCTCTCTTACCTTAGGGTTTGGAGATGTTCGGCTTATGTCAAACATTTGTAGGTAGAAAAGCTTGAATCTTGGTCTGATAAATGCTTGTTCATAGGATACCCTAAGAAAACTAGGGGTTATTACTTTAACCTTGCTGAAGAACAAAAGATATTCGTCAGCAATAGGATAGTCTTTTTAGAAAAAGAGTTTCTTAGGAAAGGAATTGCTATCTTTAATGTTGAACTTGGTAAAGTTCGACAGGTGGAAGAACTAACACATTCTATTGAACCTATAGAATTGGATTTGATAAGATCAAACTCAGAGCCTATTGTAGAGGCATCCTTGAGGAGATCCGGTAAAGTACCACATCAACCAGATAGATACTACAGTTTCTTGGTCTGGGATGATGATCCTATTGAACTTGATAAGAATAATGAGGATCTAATCACCTACATGGATGTCATGCAGAGGTCTGACTCTGATAAGTGGTTAGAAGCCATGAAGTTCAAAATGGAGTCCATGAAGGTCAATAGTGTATAAACACTGGTTGATCCATCTGAAGGGATAAACTTCATTAGATGTAAATAAATTTTTAAAAAAAAAGAGGTGCAGACGGGAAGATGGAGACCTATAAAGCCTATCTAGTTGCTAAGGGATATTGTCAGTATTATAGTATTGACTATGACAAGACATTTTTTCTAATAGAAATGCTCAAGTCCATTCAGATTATGCTTACAATAGTAGCACATTTGGACTATGAGATCTTTCAAATGAATGTGAAGATAACTTTCTTGAATGGAGAGCTAGAAGAAGAGGTGTATATGATACAGCCTGAATGGTTCACATCCCCAAACGAGTCCAAGGTGTGCAAGCTTCAGAGATCCATTTATGAATTGAAGTTGGCATCTCGAAGTTAAAACATGTATTATGGTAAGATGATCAGAACATATGGCTTCGTTAAGAATAGAGAGGAATCCTGCATGTATAAATAGGCTAATGATTTTGTAGTAGTATTTCTTGTATTATATATGGATGATATTCTCTTAATCGAGAATGACATCCCTGTATTATAGGGAATAAAGGTTTGGCTATCATCTCAATTCTCCATGAGAAACTTGGGAGAAGCTTCCTACATCCTAAGGATGAAGATCTATAAACATAGATCTAAAAGGTTACTTAGGTTATCCCAGTCTACGTATATTGATACTGTGCAAAAATAGTTCAGCATAGTGAATTTTAAGAAAGGCTATCTTTCAATAGGCTATAGAATTACTCTCTCAAAGAGGGATTATCCAATAACTCCTCAAAAGAGAGAGCGTTTGAGTAGAATACCATATGCTTCAATAGTAGGTTTTATTATATACGCCATGATATGTACGAGACTGGATGTGGCATACTCACTAGAGATAGTAATTAGGCATCAATCTGATCCAGATGAGAATCATTGGAATGTTGTAAAGACAATCCTAAAGTATTTAAGAAATACTAAGGACCAATGATTTATTATGGAGATGCTAACATAAAACTTATGAGTTATACTGATTTTAATTTTCAGTCAGATTATAATAATAGTAAGAGTGTATCAGGTTATATTTTTTACCCTAAACAATAGAGCAGTCTGCTAGAAGAGTTTCAAGCAGTTAGATATATGTGCCCTAGAAGCTAGAATTGGCTGACACTTGTAATACACTTCTAAGGGCAAAATTATAATTTTGTCTAGTATCAATAAAATGGATTATTTTCTATCACATATGTGTATTTAGTATCTATGATACATCCTTTGAGTTAATGGTAATGATAATTCATATTTTCAAGAGTTGAAAATTTAAGACATGAATAATCATTATTAACTCATAAAATGCTCCTGACCATAGGATCATCACGAGGATGGTGATTGATCCGAACGGTTGGTGTACAATCACTTCTTCTTAGTAGATGAGTTTTGAGTCTACGATGTAGAGATACCAGAGCAAGAGTATAGGTACTCGTTAGAGAATGAGGGCACTGAGCGTGACCATCTCGAGTAGTCATTAGGGAGTCTACCTTCTCGTCAATGACTGACTCGATGCTGTAGTAGTGTGTCTAGTTCTTTGACCTGAGATGCATCGACAATTCACCTTGAGGGTGTTATAGTTTGACTACACCATTACTCGATTTTCTAGCCATTTGGAACCCTGAGGTGTATGTTGGCTATAGCATGTTCATTGTAGGAACTAGATAGCATCAAGATGGAATCTATCTACCTCGATGGTAGAGGAGCAGCCCTATGATGATCATGAGAATCAAGTCCAAAAGCTCATGGCTATGGTAGAGTGAAATAATAGAAAGAGTTTCTATTTAGATTTTCACATCAGACTTGAATCGAATGATTACATCAAATGATAGAAACTAGGGTTTGACGAGTTCACCAAACCCTAATCTGATCGGGGCTCAAGATAGAAGAACTTAATCACACAGATAGCTGCACCAAGAGGTTCGCATTCAGCTCTGATGGGTTGCCACCATATACTGCTAGATGTCACTGATGGATTTTGGGAGCAATTAGAATGATTTAGATGATCGATCATTCTAGCTGTTCGAATAAGAAGAGTTCTGATCCATCGAAAGGAGTTTCGATGATGTCGATGATAGAGATCATAACATATCCCATTACCATGCTGAATTGAACCTAACTGGATCACATAAATAAGGGTTTGAATCTGGTGATCATCAATTGAACTGATCTAGTTCAATTAATCTGAATGAGATTCAATTAGGTTCAAGGAAATCGTGCTAGCACTCGATTAAACCTAACGTTCTTCTTTTACTATCAAAAATAGTTATCCGGATTGAGCCAAAGAAGTTTGTGCTCGATCATAGGCCTTCACTTTGTCTGACAGCAGCTTGCCCAAGTTAGAAAAGGTTGTCTTATTCTGTAAGACATTATCTGCCATTTTTGGTCACCTGCCATTTCTTGCTCTTTGACTTTGGTCAAAAGTTGACCTTTGACTGGGCAAATATTGACCATAGACACTTTGACTTTTGTCCACGTGTCATGCACCTATTGGAGGACTGATGGAGGCTTGTCCTCTTAGCAGAACCAAGCAAGGAGGAGGGTGCATGCCACCCTAGGCATGCGCCCAAGTTGGAGGCACCCAGGAGTCCCTGTTGGATAGGGACTCCATCTTCTTTTTGGATTTCAATTAGAGTTCTCCTAAGAACCAACTTTGACTAGTCTTAGGCACCCTCTAAGGAGGAATCCAAGGGACTCTATTTCCACCAATCAGATTTAGATCTAATTTCATAAAGAGTTGTGATTGGTTGGGAAGGAGAGGAGTTGGATCACAGACAGTCTATAAATAAGACCCTGCGCCCAACTCAGATTAACATTGAAAAGGAATTCAATTCCCACACCCCAAGGCCTCTTCTCCCATCTTCCTCCATGCCAAACCCACCTTCTCCCTCTCCTCTCCACGTCCAAAGAGGTTTGGACCTTGGTTGGTGCAATCCAGATGAGAAAAAGGCGACTGAAAGCTAGAAGGCTACGCTGCTGCAAAGGACAACTGCTAATCTTCAAAAGGAGTTTTGAAGATCCTCTAGATTAAATCCAGATCTAATTTTTGGAGACGTGATAGAGAAGAAGAGGATCTCTAGATCTAGTCCGAGTGGATACTAGTAGAGGCCAAGCACTTGCATGGCTAGATCTAGAATCTTTCGTTGCTTACAGGATCATCATCGGATAATAGGATTACCCATTTCAAGGTAAATTAAATTTGATTTAATTTATCTAAATTTATTTTAATTATTAAATTAATAAGTATCAGATCTGATCTGGATCAAAGAAAATTTTTTTTGAAATATATCTCTTGATCTGATTAGATCTGAACGAACCTGGTCCGAAAAATTAAGATTTTTCTTCACAAGTAGCACACTATGGTCGATTCTATATACAAGGCAGAGTATGTCGTGGCATTTGATGTTGCAAAGAAAGCTGTATGGCTATAAAAGTTCATTGATGAGCTGGGAGTGGTACCCTTCTTGGATGGCCCAATTTTGCTTTACTATGACAGCACTGGAGCCATTGCTCAATCTAAGGAGCCAAAGGCATATCAGCATACTAAGCACATTCTGCATTGCTACCACCTTGTACGAGAGATCATGGAGCGAGGTGACGTCAAGCTTCAGAAGATGGATGAAAAGGAGAACTTAATCGATCCATTTACTAAAGCACTCAAAATCAAAGAGTTCAACAATCATAAATGAAAGATGGGCATTCGATATTGTTCTGAATGGCTTTAGTCTAAGTGGGAGTTATTGAAAAGTGTATCCTAAAGTCAATCATCTAAGTTATAGATGATTAAGCTTATTGTAAATTATACTTGAATAATTAATGAATAAAATTATTATTCTAGCTTTTGATTACTTTTATGCATCTTCTTTTTATGAACTCTTTTGTAATGAAGTTCTTAGGACTATTTAGAATCGATAAAGGAGGATTTGTCATTTAGTCTTTAAGCCTATTTGTGACCAAATGATATGTTGTTACCTAAAACAATAACATTTACCTAGTGTAGGTTATCGTGTGCCATATGCATTAGTTGTCCTCTTAACCAAAGAGTCTGGAGATACTGGTATGGCATGTAGGTGAAATGTAGAGATACATTTTACTGAACGTGATCCAGTTGCAGAGCTCTCTACTTTGAAGAGTTGCTCACGAAGGATAAGGGTATAAGTGTCCCTTATACCAGAGATTATCATGGTGACTTGCAAGCAACTCACTGTACTTTAGTACCAAACTACTTAAATTTTTAATTCAGTAATGAAAGATTTTTGGGTGCAGTTAAGTACTTGTTTAGTCGGTGCTTGAGTTAAGATTGAATTGACCCCTCCAAGTGTTGGAGCAAATGCATCACTGTATTTCAATTTAGTAAAACTTTGATCAAGATAGTCCATTTGATGGATATTGAAATTTAAAATATAATATGGATGATTTTTAAGGTTGGCAACTAAATCCTAGATTATCTTTTGAGCATTGAGGTCAAGAGGATGAATTATATAGTAACCATATGCCATAAGTTTATGGATATTGCATTGCGACTATTCGTCTATCCGAGCGTCGGGTACCATTGCTAGATGGTTACATCGATTGATCCAAAAAATTGATTCCTATGTCACCAACTTAGGGTTCAAACCTTTGGGATCACATACAATAGGAGTTTCTACTTGATCTAATGGTTGATCAAGAGTTTCAATGGTCTGAGATTCTATGGTCAAGAGTCCCACTGGATTAGGACTCTATGTCGGGAGTTCCACTAGATTGGGACTCTACCTTTTTGAGTCCCACTAAATTGAAACTCTACCTTTTCGAGTCATACTATATTAAGACTATGATATTATTAAAAGATTAATTAGCAATTAGATTACTGATTAACTTAATTTGATTGAACAATGAGGATTCGATCAAATTTGATTGAATTTGATTCGATTAGGTTTGACCCAATTAGGTTATGAGATGACCTAATCACTAAGGGAGATTAGTCCTTGATTTGATCAGGAGTTGGACTCAATTAATTTCTAGTTTGACTAAATTTTAATTAGATTGGATTAAGCCTAATTTGATTAGATTTGTCCTAGTCTAATTAGATTTAGACAAATGGGTTTGGACAAAACCTAATTGGACAAGTTCAATTTTTGAACTTGAAGTCTCCTAGCACCTTGACATTTGACTACGCCATTCTCCATGCCTCTCTAGAATTTGCATGAGTTTTTCTCACACAGAATGAGAGTTGGTGCCCCCTTTCTTACTCCCTTTGACCTGGTCTAAGTGTTGGATTGGTTCAAATTTAAGTTGAATTTTGAATTCAACTTAAGTGGTTGGGTTCCAACCTCTCAACCTTATCCCTTCACCATGCACTCCTCACTTTGTTGCATATTTTTCTCTTTAGTTTCTCCTAGGTGTGGGCATGCAGAAGGAGAGTCCTTCTACATGTCATAAACCTAGTGGGTGTCGGAAGTGGATAAGTAGCTCACTTGAATTTGAATTCAAGTGGGAGTTTGAAACAAGTTCAACCTCCCATCCTTATCCCCTTCCTCGCATTTTGGCCATTTGAATGTTGCTAATAAAAGAGGGTATTTTCTGGGCATGCATGAGGGAGAGAGACGCTTTGTGAGAAAAATTCTTGAGTGGGGATGCATCTATCTGGGCATGAGAAATTCTAGAGAGAGAGAAAGGAAGAGTCCTAAGCCACTCTATCTTTCCCACACGCCACTCTTTTGATTTCTTAATTCCTATCACCCATTTAAAATAATTTTAAGAGTTGGCATAGGTAGAAAAGAGTGTCCTTCTACCAATGAAAATGGTTTTCATAAAATAAAAATTCAAAAGGTGGGCATGTGGAGTCTTGTGTGTGCTTGGATTTTCTAACTATCTTTTAGTACTTTGCCTTTCTTCCTTAGATTAGATCTAAGTGAGATTGGCATGTGATTTTTTTTTTTTGTGTGAAAGGTGTTTCACATAAAATCATAGTGAGTGGTGTAAGGTCTCTTATGCAAGTGATCTGAGTATCAGATAAATCCTAAGAGTGGGACTCCAGGGTTTTTGGATATGCGTAGCTCTAGGGTTCGGGTGGAGAGTTTGAGTGCTGTGAGCATCGAATGACCACAAAAATTTTCACACTATCTTGTCATCCTCCAAATAGTGTCTTCTGATCTCCTGGAGTGTTTGAGAGATTGAGAGAAGATGGTCGATCGAGATCGACTAAGATCGACCATCGATAGCTCCAGCGAGAAGCTAGCACTTTGATGAAGCTGATCGAGATCAGAAGCTCCGTGTGGACCATCCATAGAGGCTGGATGACCATGCGGCTATACCATGATGTGAGGAGCTTCTTTCTAGTATTTTCAAATTATTGAGATTATCTACCCATGCTCATATATCGTGTTCTGAACATGAGTTGGTCAACAAATATGATTTGCTAATCCAGTGCATTAAATTTTCTCTTACATATATACATGTCGATATCCTAGTATAAGATTTTTATAATCTGATCATAGCATGCATAGATTAATAGTAGATTAATCTTAGTCTTTCACTATATATTAGTTCAAAAAAGATTTTAAATGCATGCCTAGAATCTTGCATATTTCCTTCAGGAAATCATGCTAGCACTCGATTGGACCTAACATTCTCCTTCATTGGATTTTCTGATTGATCTGGACTCAGCCAAATTAGATTTGGCTCATCCAGGAATCCTATATGGGTCTATCAAGAACTGACTGGACCTTTTCCTAGTCAAATGAAGCCTTGTCCTAGTCTTCGATGAAAAGAATTAGGATAAGACTAGGTCTTGCACCCCCACTTTGACTTGGTCTTGCACCAAAAGGAAGGAGTGCATGCCCCTCTTTTTCTTCTAGGCATGTGCTTCCTGGAGAGAGAATATCTGGGGTGCACACCCCTTCTTGGTGTGTGCTCACTTGGGATAAGATGAGAATAAAAGTGGTTGTAGTTTGTTTTTATTTGAATATCATTTGAGCAGGTCAAAAGGATTCAAATTAAAACAAACTATGGAGAGAGAATATCTGGCATCTAACCCACCTTGTCTAGACAAGGTGGTGCATGCCTAACCTTCATTTTGTGCAACAAATTTAATCAGAATCCTAATTAAATTAAATTTAATTAAATATAAATCTAGTTTAATTTTTAATCAAATTAGAAATTAGGTGCATTCAAGTCCTAATTAAACAAGGACTTGTTCTTCCTTACAATTTGCTTATCTAATAAACCAATCAGACTTAATCCAATTAAGTCCAATTAAGTCCAAACCAATTCTAATTAAATCTAATTTAATAAACTTAATTCAATTTAATTGCTCAATTTGATTAAGCCAATTAATAATCCAATTGCTAAACGATCCTCCTACAACACTTGTATTAGGTCAAATATCAATCATATTGATTGTTTGACCTTGGAATGATTCTAAATCATTGATCAACCATTTGATCAGATAACAACCTCTTATGTATGTAATTCCAAAGGTTCGAACCTAAGTTGATAGTATAGAAATTAATTTCTGTACCAATCAAAATGATCATCTAGCAATGATACCCAACGTCCGGATAGATCAAATGTATGCAAAGCAACATTCTTAGAATCCTGACCTATGGTTACCATATAATTGATCCCTTTGACCAATAATACTCAAGACGATTTTAAGTAAGCTATCAACACTCATAAAAGTTATTCATATTATATTTTAAAATTTTGTAAATCCCGTGACTCCTCACGAGGATTATCTAGGCCTAGGTTTTGCTAAATTGAAACACAGTCAGACATTCACTTTCTGAAGTTAATCAGGAGTGATCAATCCCATCTTGACTCATACACCGACTCTACGAGTACTTGATTGTATCAAAAAATCTTTCATTGCTATATTAAAAATACAGGTAGGTTGGCACTAAGGTACGGTGAGTTGCTTGCAAGTCATCGTGGTGATCTCAGGTCGGCGGGACACTTATACTCATTGACCTTAGTTAGCTATTCTTGATAGTAGAGTACTATATTGGTTATGTTCAATGCAAATATACTTCTATATCTCACTTGTATGTCATACTAGTGTCTCCACACCACTTGATTATGAGGACAATCAATACATATGACACACGACTTATACTCGCTAAGTTATCATCCTTAATAACTTATCATTTGGTCATGAATAATTTAAGAACCATCCAATAAATCCTCCTCTATCGATTGATTATGGTTCTAAAAACTTCATCTAAAATAGGAGTTTATTTAAGAAAGATAGAACTTTGATGATGAATAAGCCAAATAACTATTATTATTTAATAATTCATAAAATGATTTTAATTATCTATAACTTAGATGATTGGCTTTAGGACACATTTTCTAACAATCAGGATCTCCGTGCAGACCATCCATAGAGGTTGGATGGCTGTGTGGTTATACCGTGATGCGAGG
Organism: Cocos nucifera; assembly: GCA_006176705.1. NCBI lineage: Eukaryota > Viridiplantae > Streptophyta > Magnoliopsida > Arecales > Arecaceae > Cocos > Cocos nucifera. The sequence continues at coordinate 363,280 of QRFJ01000215.1, read as the reverse complement.
AGTTTCTTTCTAGTATTTTCATATTATGGAGATCATCTACCGATGCTCATATTGAAGGAAAATCCTGATTTCCCGGACCAAGTTCGTTAGGATCTGATCAGATCAAGCGATATATTTCAAAAAGTTTTTTCTTTGATCCCAATCAGATCTGGGATATTTTAGATCTGATTCTTATTACTTTAATAATTAAAATAAATTTAGATAAATTAAATCAAATTTAATTTACCTTGAAGTGGGTAATCCTATTATCCGTTGATGATCCTATAAGCAGCGGAAGGTTCTGGATCTAGCCATGCAAGTGCCTGGCCTCTACCAGTATCCACTCGAGCTAAATCTAGAGATCCTCTTCTTCTCTATCATATCTCCAAAAATTAGATCTAGATCTGATCTGGAGGATCTTCAAAACACCTTTCGAAGATCAGCAGTTGTCCTTTGCAGCAGCGCAGCCTTCTAGCTTTCTGTCGCCTTTCTCTCATCTGGATTGCACCAACCAAGAACCCAAAACACTTTGGGCATGGAGAGGAGAGGGAGAAGGTGATTTGGCATGGAGGAGGAGAGGAGAGGAGGCCTTGGGGCATGGGGATTTTTCTATTTTTTTTGAGTTGGGCGTAGGGTCTTATTTATAGACTATGCATGATCCAACTCCTCTTCTTCCCAACCAATCACAACCCTTTGTGAAATCAGATCTAAATCTGATTGGTGGGAATAGAGTCCCTTGGATTCCTCCTTAGATGGTGCCTAAGACCAGTCAAAGTTGGTTCTTAGGAGAACTCTAATCGGAATCCAAAAAGGAGATGGAGTCCCTATCCAACAGGGACTCCTGGGCGCCTCCAACTTGGGCACACGCCAAGGGTGGCGTGCGCCCTCCTCCTTGCCAGGTTCTGGTAGGGGGACAAGCCCCCACCAGCTCTCCAATAGGTGCATGTGACATGTGGACAGAAAGTCAAAGTGTCAATGGTCAACATTTGACCAGTCAAAGGTCAACTTTTGACCAAAGTCAAAGAACAAGAAATGGCAGGTGACCAAAAATGGCAGGTATTGTCTTACAAAATAAGACAACCTTTTCTGACTTGGACAACCTCCAGTCAGACCAAGTGAAGGCCTCTGATTGAGCACAAACTCCTTTGGCTCAGTCAGGACAACTATTTATGATAGTAAAAGAAGAACGTTAGGTTCAATCGAGTGCTAGCACGATTTTCTTGAACCTAATTGAATCTCATTCAGATCAATTGAACTGGATCAGTTCAATTGATGATCACCAGATTCAAACCCTTGTTTGTGTGACCCAGTTAGGTTCAGTTCTGTATGGTAATGGGATATGTCATGATCTCTATCATCGACATCATCGAAACTCCTTTCGATGGATCAGAACTCTTCTGATTCGAACAGCTAGAATGATCGATCATCTAAATCATTCTAATTGCTCCCAAAATCCACCAGTGACACCTAGCAGTATATGGTGGCAACCCATCAGAGCTGAATGCGAACCTCTTGGTGCAGCTACCTGTGTGATTAAGTTCTTCTATCTTGAGCCCCGATCAGATTAGGGTTAAGGTGAACTCGTCAAACCCTAGTCTCTGTCATATGATGTAATCATTCGATTCAAGTCCAATGTGAAAATCTAAATAGAAACTCTTTCTATTATTTCACTCTGCCATGGCCATGGGCTTCTGGACTTGATTCTCATGATCATCATAGGGCTGCTCCTCTACCACCGAGGTAGATAGATTCCATCTTGATGCAATCCAGTTCCTACAATGAACATGCTATAGCCAACATACACCTCAGGGTTCCATATGGCTAGGAGACCGAGTAATGGTGTAGTCAAACTATAACACCCTCAAGGTGAACTGCCGATGCACCTCAGGTCAAAGAACCAGACACACTACTGCAGCATCGAGTCAGTCATTGACGAGAAGGTAGACTTCCCTAATGACTACTCGAGGTGGTCACGCTCAGTGCCCTCGTTCTCTAACGAGTACCTGTACTCTCGCTCCGGTGTCTCCACACCGTAGACTCAAGACTCATCTACTAAAGAGAAGCGATTGTACACCAACCTTCCGGATCAATCACCATCCTCGTGATGATCCTATGGTCGGGAGCATTTTATGAGTTAATAATGATTATTCATGTCTTAAATTTTCAACTCTTGAAAATATGAATTATCATTACCATTAACTCAAAGGATGTATCACAGACACTAAATACACATATGTGATAGAAAATAACCCATTTTATTGATTATTAGTCAAAATTATAATTTTGCCCCTAGAAGTGTATTACAAGTGTCAGCCAATTCTGGCTTCTAGGGCACATATATCTAACAATCTCCCACTTGTCCTAAAGCCAATTGGCTACAAGTCTAAGTCCCATCTTCTCAAGGTGGGCTTCGATCTTCTGCTGGCCCAACGGCTTTGTAAGTGGGTCTGCCACATTATCTGTGGAGTTGACTCTCTTGACCTCGACGTAACCCTTCTCGAGGTAATCGCGGATGAGGTGGTATCGCCGCTCAATGTGCTTGGATTTCTGGTGAGACCTCGGCTCCTTAGCAAGGGCTATGGCGCCATTGTTGTCGCAGTATAGAGGAATGGCATCTGATGGCATTACTCCAATTTCTGCAGCAAACTTCTTGTACCAGAATGCTTCCTTCGCAGCCTCTGATGCAGCGATATATTCTGCTTCCATGGTGGAATCTGCTATCACCGTTTGCTTGGAACTCTTCCAGCTGACAGCACCACCATTGCACACAAACAGACTCCCAGATGTCGACTTTCGATCATCTATATCGGACATGAAATCCGAGTCTGTGTATCCCTGGACTTGGAGTTCTCCATTACCAAAGACCAACATCATATCCTTAGTTCTTCTCAAGTACTTAAGGATACATTTCACAGAAGTCCAGTGTTCTTCACCTGGATTTGACTGATATCTGCTTGTGACACTCACAGCATGGGCTATATCAGGTCGTGTACATAGCATGGCATACATGAGGCTCCCTATTGCAGAAGCATAAGGGATCTTGCTCATGCGTTCTATTTCCTCAGGTGTGCTAGGGCACATCTTCTTGGAAAGATGAATACCATGTCTGAAGGGTATTAATCCCCTTTAGAGTTTTCCATACTAAACCTCTTTAGTACTTTCCTCTATGTACATCTTCTGTGAAAGTCCTAGCATCCTATTCGGTCTATCCCTATAGACCTTAATTCCTAGAATAAAGGATGCTTCACCTAGGTCTTTCATGGAGAATTCCTTGGACAACCATATTTTGACTGATTGTCAACATGGGAATATCATTCCCAATAAGGAGGATGTCATCCACGTACAATACGAGGAAGACAACAGCGCTCCCACTGACCCTTTTTGAAAACACATGGTTCCTCTTCATTTTTGATGAAACCAAACTTTTTGATCACATCATTGAAACGAGTGTTCCAGCTCCGAGATGCTTGCTTAAGTCCATATATGGACCTTTGCAGCTTGCAAACCTTGTGATCAGTATCACTGGATGTGAAACCTAGCGGCTGTTCCATATAGATATCTTCCTCAAGATATCCATTTAAGAATGCCGTTTTCACGTCCATTTGCCATATTTCATAATCGAAATAGGCTGCAACGGCAAGCAATGTGCGGATGGATTTTAGCATAGCCACTGGGAAAAGGTATCCTGATAGTCAATGCCTTCGCGTTGACTATAACCTTTTGCCACTAGTCTAGCCTTGAATGTCTCCACATTCCCATCTGCACCAATCTTTCTCTTGAAGATCCATTTACACCCAATAGGTACTATACCTTCTGGTGGATCTACCAAGGTCCAGACTTGGTTTGAGTGCATCGAGTCAATTTCTGACTGCATTGCCTCTAGCCATTTCTCGGAGTCGATATCTGATATCGCCTCGTTGTAGGTTTTGGGATCATCACCATGAGCACCATTACCTACGAGGAACATTTCCTCTACTTCCTCTGAAATAATACCTAAGTATCTTTCAGGGGGACGGAAAACTCTTTCCGATCTACGAGGTGGAGGAGGTAGTGTTCTTATTGGCTCAACCTGATTTGGTTCCAATTGGTCCTTAGCTCGTTGTACTTGTGAGACTTTCTCATCAAGCTTAATCTGCTTTCCAATGCCGCTATCTTGAATAAACTATTTTTCAAGAAAGATGGCATGTCGACTCACAATCACATTGTGGTCTTCTGGAATGTAGAAATAGTATCCTAATGACTCTTTAGGATATCCTATGAATCGAGCTCTGAAAGGACCTAAACTCTAACTTGTCCGCTTGTTGTCTTTTGACATGAGCCGGACAACCCCAAATTCTGAGATGACTCAGACTTGGTTTCTTACCGTGCCATATCTCATACGGTGTGGTAGGAACGGTTTTAGAGGGAACCCTATTCAGTAGATAGAATTGAAGTTAACAATGAGTGTCCCCAAAGAAAATCAGGGAGGTCTGTGAAGCTCATCATGGATCGAACCATATCCAATAGAGTCCGATTTCTCCATTCTGAAACCCCGTTGAGTTGAGGTGTTCCTGGTGGAGTCCATTGAGAGACTATGCCATTTTCCTTGAAGATAGTCTAGGAATTCCCGGCTAAGGTATTCACCTCCTCGATCTGATCGAAGAACCTTAATGGGTTTTCCAGTTTGTTTTTCTACTTCATGTCTGAATTCTTTGAACTTTTCAAAAGCTTCAGACTTGTGTCTCATAAGATACACATACCCATACCTAGACAGATCATCGGTAAAGGTAATGAAGTAGACAAAATTGCCTCTAGCCGGCACATCAAATGGGCCGCACACATCAGTATGTACTAGGGCAAGGAGATCTGTGGCCCTCTCCCCATGTCCAACAAAAGGGAGTTTAGTCATTTTGCCTTGAAGACAAGATTCACAAGTTGGATATGACTCGAAAGTCAATGGACTCAATAGCCCATTTTTCTCCAATTTGTTGATCCTATCTTCTGCTATATGACCTAATCTCAGGTGCCATAGATATCTGTCATTTGGACTATCCCTAGGTCGTTTGGCATTCACGTTTTGCTCGATAGTTAGAACAGGTACATCAATATGTAGCTGATAAAGACCATTAATAAGGAAACCATTTGCAATTTTATTTCTTTCATAAAGAATGTTACAATGGTCCTTAAAGAAGGTAATCACATAGCCTTCTTGTGCTAAGCATGAAACAGAAATCAAATTCCTGCTAGCTGCAGGCACATAATAACAGTCTTTCAAAACTAAGTCTAAACCAGATGGTAATCGAAGAGGGTATGTTCCCACGGCTACTGCAGCAACTCTTGCTCCATTACCGATGCGTAGGATCATGTCTCCATCCCTCAGCCTCCTGCTATCCTCAAGACCCTGCATGGAAGTGCACAGATGAGCACTAGAACCAGAGTCAAGCACCCAACTGGATGCAGAAGAAACCGTAAGGTTAGACTCAATAACGAGCATACCTCCAGAAGGACCTTCCTTCTTGTTCTTCAGGGTGGCCAGGTAAGTAGGGCAGTTCCGCTTCCAATGGCCGTCGCTGTTGCAATGGAAACACTTTCCTTTGACATCGGCCTTCTTCTTCGGTTCTGCCTTCTTCTTCTTTGATCCTTCCACCTTTTGCTTTTTCACAGACTTCTTTTTCTTTCCATAAGACTTTCTTTTGGAAGAAGTCCGTTCCATAGCAAGAACTGAGCCTTTAGAACCTTTCATAGAAAGCTCAGCGGTAACCAGCATATTCATTAATTCGGCCAAGGAATTTTGAAGTTTATGCATGTGGTAATTCATGATGAATTGCCCATATGCATCAGTCAAGGATTGCAGAATAATATCATTCTGCAGATCCAAGTCCAACTTCACACCGAGCTTCTCAAGCTCTTCCATGTCCTTGATCATTGTCAGACAGTGATCTTGGACTGACTGCCCATCACGCATCTTAGCCTTAAAAAGTCATTTCGTGACTTGATATTTGGCTGCGCGACTCTGTTCACCAAACATCTCCTGCAGGTGAGCCAACATTTGGCGAGCAGTCCCGATATCTTCATGTTGGCGCTGGAGCTCATCAGACATCGAGCCCAACATGTAATATCTGGCCTTATTATCTTCGTCTAATCCATTTTTCCAGAGACGCTCTCTGTTCAGTGGATGGACGAGCTGGTAAGGTGGGAGGGTCCTGGTCCAAAACATGGGTTAACTTCTCTGAACCCAAAACAATTTTGTAGTTCCTGAGCCAATCTTTATAATTGGGTCCAGTCAGTCTATGTGTGTCTAGGATACGTGCTAATGGGTTGGACGCAGACATTTTCCTGTAGAGAGTCAAAGATTCTAGTTAGATACTGTAATTATGACTTGACCAATTTATTTAAAAATTTTATTTTTAAACAAATTAGCTCCCACTATTTTCTCGGATCCCTACACTCCCTCTGTAGAGATGCGAAAAATCTCCACGATTAATGATTTCTAGTGGGTGGTGCGGTCTCACCAACTGACTCATCACCTCACCTAACAGTTATTGGTGATGGGTTAGCCAATGAGTGAACAACTCTTGTTCAATGATTCTCTAATCATGGTGCACCCAAACTTGGTCTCTAATTCATGAATCTCACCGTATCCAAATATTGATCCACTCCTTAGTTAAGTCAGACCCACCATTTGCATAGACTGGATTCCTAATTGAGTCTCTCACCGTATCCAAAATATTGAGCCCAACTCATCCTCCAGCCCATAGCATCCAATGCCTAATAGACATGGTTGCATCTTCCCGGTGCAACTGAGCCACTGTATCCAGCCGAGAACAATCAACCCCGGGAAGGGCCCGCACATCTACAATGGTGGAAGACCTCAGACTTAATCTTTTCTTAGGGAGAATTGATTCAGGTCTCATTAAACTAGACTTGTCATAGTCATAACAATTATGACTAACCTAGTGGCATGGGTTAGCTCGGATTATTGACCACCTCAGATCAGAACTGTGTCAACAGATATGGCCAGGTAAGTGAGATCCGGTGGAAGGGAATATGCCATTAACTCGTACAAGAATGCATTCAGGTCGAGTAGCTTCCAATTAAAAATCAGTCGGTCGTATGTGCCAAACTTACCTTAGACACCAAATTATTGAGCCAGAACCAATTGGGTTAGCCTACAATCCAGACTCTAACCTCTGAGCCTAATTAGGTCTTGCTTGATCGTGACTCGATCTTGACCCAGACTTAATCCTATTAGGCTGGTCAATTTAAGCATTGTTGATCCCATCTAACCAACTCTTGATTCGGTTTGATCAACCGCTTAGACCTAATTGAGCTACCCAAGCCCGAACCCAGTATTATGAATATGTCTTAGATCTAAAATTCTCAATTTTAGACCTAATTAATATTCCATAATCTTAATTCTTAATTAAGTAGGGTTCATAAACAAAATATGCACAATAAATCCTAGGGTTTCAGGATCTAGGGTTTTGCAGAAAGTAAGTTTTGGATTTCTGATTAAGGACGAACACGCAGCACCCCTACACATCATAAGAACACCCCATCGGATGGGAGGAGAGGGCCTTTAAACCCTTCTTCATTCTTATGACCGGACGGCCAAGAGGAATGCCTTAATCAGGAACATGTAATACTACAAAATAGTTTTAGATCTATATCATATATCTCATATACAAATTAGATCTAATCATGGCATATTTTGCATACATCTCATGTATCGAATCATGCATATTTTTAGATCTAAATTATCTCATAATAATCTAAAAAATTAGATTTAAATTGATCTTATCAAAATAAACTCTAATCTAGACAACTATGTAGAACTATTCTACAACTAGTCTAGACATGCATCAATCATATCTCATATGATGTTTAAAATTAAATAATTTTTATTTGCTATTTTTTAGATGTTATTATAATAATTATAATATCAAAAAATAGTAAATAAATAGATCTAAAATATGATTTAATCAGATTAAATTAAAAACATGCAAGACTATTCTATAGAACTATTCTATTTTAGAACTAGTCATGCATATTTTCTAATCTTAGATCCAAATCATTTAATTTTAATTTTTTCTAATTTCAGATCTGATCACATCTCATGTGACATCTAAAATCACTTATTTTTAATTAAAATAAATTTAAAATTAGATCTAAATACTTTAGAACCTTGGCTCTGATACCAGTTGAAGGAAAATCCTGATTTTTCGGACCAGGTTCGTTCAGATCTGATCGGATCAAGAGATATATTTTAAAAAAATTTTTCTTTGATCCTAATCAGATCTAGATATTTTAGATCTGAATTCTTATTATTCTAATAATTAAAAATAAAATCTAGAATAAATTAAATCAAATTTAATTTACCTTGATGTAGGGTAATCCTATTATCCCGTTGATGATCCTGTAAGCAGCGGAAGGTTCTGGATCTAGCCACGCAAGTGCCTGGCCTCTACCGGTATCCACTCAGGTTGGATCTAGAGATCCTCTTCTTCTCTATCATGTCTCCAAAAATCAGATCTGGATCTGATCTGGAGGATCTTCAAAACACCTTTCGAAGATCAGCAGTTGTCCTTTGCAGCAGCGCAGCCTTCTAGCTTTCTGTCGCCTTTCTCTCATCTGGATTGCACCAACTAAGATCCCAAACTCCTTTGGGCGTGGAGAGGAGAGGGAGAAGATGGACTTGGCATGGAGGAGGAGAGGAGAGGCAGCCTTGGGGCATGGAGAATTTTCAATTCCTTTTTTGAGTTGGGCGCAGGGTCTTATTTATAGACTATGCATGATCCAACTCCTCTTCTTCCCAACCAATCACAACCCTTTGTGAAATCAGATCTAAATCTGATTGGTGGGAATAGAGTCCCTTGGATTCCTCCTTAGATGGTGCCTAAGACCAGTCAAACTTGGTTCTTAGGAGAAGTCTAATCGGAATCCAAAAAGGAGATGGAGTCCCTGTCCAACAGGGACTCCTGGGCGCCTCCTGCTTGGGCACACGCCAAGGGTGGCGTGCGCCCTCCTCCTTGCCAGGTTCTGGCAGGGGGACAAGCCCCCACCAGCTCTCCAATAGGTGCATGACACGTGGACAGAAGTCAAAGTGTCAATGGTCAACATTTGACCAGTCAAAGGTCAACTTTTGACCAAAGTCAAAGGACGAGAAATGGCAGGTGACCAAAAATGGCAGGTATTGTCTTACAAAATAAGACAACCTTTTCTGACCTGGACAAGCTCCAGTCAGACCAAATTGAAGGCCTCTGATTGAGCACAAACTCCTTTGGCTCAGTCAGGACAACTTATTTATGATAGTAAAAGAAGAACGTTAGGTTCAATCGAGTGCTAGCACGATTTTCTTGAACCTAATTGAATCTCATTCAGATCAATTGAACTAGATCAGTTCAATTGATGATCACCAGATTCAAACCCTTGTTTGTGTGACCCAGTTAGGTTCAGTTCTGTATGGTAATGGGATATGTCATGATCTCTATCATCGACATCATCGAAACTCCTTTCGATGGATCAGAACTCTTCTGATTCGAACAGCTAGAATGATCGATCATCTAAATCATTCTAATTGCTCCCAAAATCCATCAGTGACACCTAGCAGTATATGGTGGCAACCCATCAGAGCTGAATACGAACCTCTTGGTGCAGCTACCTATGTGATTAAGTTCTTCTATCTTGAGCCCCGATCAGATTAGGGTTTAAGGTGAACTCGTCAAACCCTAGTCTCTGTCATATGATGTAATCATTCGATTCAGATCCAATGTGAAAAGCTAAATAGAAACTCTTTCTATTATTTCACTCTGCCATGGCCATGGGCTTCTGGACTTGATTTCTCATGATCATCATAGGGCTGCTCCTCTACCATCGAGGTAGATAGATTTCATCTTGATGCTATCCAGTTTCTACAATGAACATTATATAGCCAACATACACCTCAGGATTTCGTATAGCTAGGAGACCGAGTAATGGTGTAGTCAAACTATAACACCCTCAAGGTGAACTATCGATGCACCTTAGGTCAAAGAACCAGACACACTACTGCAGCATCGAGTCAGTCATTGACGAAATGACAACTCGAGGTGGTCACGCTCGGTGCCCTCATTCTCTAATGAGTACCTATACTCTCGGTCCGGTGTCTCCACACCATAGACTCAAGACTCATCTACTAAAGAGAAGCGATTGTACACCAACCTTCCGAATCAATCACCATCCTCGTGATGATCCTATGGTTGGAAGCATTTTATGAGTTAATAATGATTATTCATGTCTTAAATTTTCAACTCTTGAAAATATGAATTATCATTACCATTAACTCAAAGGATGTATCACAGACACTAAATACACATATGTGATAGAAAATAATCTATTTTATTAATTTTAGTCAAAATTATAATTTTGCCCCTAGAAGTGTATTACAAGTGTCAGCCAATTTTGGCTTCTAGGGCACATATATCTAACACATATATCATGTTCTGAACATGAGTTGGTCAGCAAACATGATTTGCTGATCCAGTGCATTCAATTTTCTCTTACATATATACATGTCTATATCCTAGTGTAGGATTTTTATAATCTTATCATAGCATGTATAGATTAATAGTAGATTAATCTTAGTCTTCCGCTATATATTAGTTCAAAAAAATTTCAAAATGCATACCAGAACCCTACACATTTTCTTCAGGAAATCATGCTAGCACTCGATTGGACCTAACATTCTTCTTCATTAGATTTTCTGATTGGTCTGGACTCAGTCAAATTAGATTTGGCTTATCCAAAAATGCTATATGGGTTTGTCATGAACTGACTGGACCTTTTCCTAGTCAGATCAAGCCTTGTCCATGTTTCAGATGAAAAGAATTAGGACAAGGGGGCACCAAGAGTTGGCGCCCCCACTTTGACTTGGTCTTGCGCCAAAAGGAAGGAGCGCATGCCCCTCTTTTTCTTCTAGGCATGCGCTTCTTGGAGAGAGAATATCTAGGGTGCACACCCCCTTCTTGGCATGCACTCACTTGTGATAAGATGGGAATAAAAGTGATTATAGTTTATTTTCATTTGAATATCATTTGAACAAGTCAAAAAGGATTCAAATTAAAATAAACTATGGAGAGAGAATATTTGGCATCTAACCCACCTTATCTAGATAAGGTGGTGCATGCCTAACCTTCATTTTGTGCGACAAAATGAAGCAAATATTTAGATGGGGCATGGGGTTTTCATGAGGAGTCCTTCTTCTTCTTAACTTTGACCCGATCAAAGTCTAGAAGCCCTAGGACTCTAGGTATCTGATTTGTCTATAAATTGGAGACTAGGCCAAAGTAGTTAGCCAATTTGATCAGCCCCCCAGTGAAGCCCTACTTCTCCTCCGTACCTCCACTCTCCTCTCCTAGATTCTTCCTCTCCTCCTCTTTCCCATGCCCATGTGTTAGGCTGATTACAACATCAAGAGTTGAAGTACTGTCTGTGCAAGTTGAAGTCAAAGGAGATCTCAATCATGTATTAATTGGACTGCTGCTAGAGATCGGATTGAAGACAAGCCAAGGAGATCATCTTCTAATTTTTTAGAGATTAGATTCAAAAAGAGAAGACCTCTAGATCTGATTCGAGTGGACACTGGTAGAGGCTGAGCATGTGCACAGCTCAAGTTGAATCTCGGACAGCTTCAGATCATCGCTACGAGTAAAGCGTATACTCATAAATAGGTGGTATTTTGAATATCCTTTTGCATGTTTAGTTTTAGATGTACATAATTAGATCTCAGAACTTTCAGATCTGATTGGATCAATAAAAAAAATTTAAATTCTGCTACTTAGATCTGATCTGATCAGGCCAATCCATCAGAACCTTCACCCTCATTATGCATCGCACTATGATTCAGTCATTGATCCACTTCTAATAAGTGTCTTTGACCTCATCACATGCATTGGGCATGGGTTCTATGGGTGCAGGATCTGTAAGAACATATAAATTCTTTTCATACTCCAAAACCAATTTCAACTTCCAATACCAGTTATCGAAGTTTGGTCTGATAGGTTTATCACTATCCAATAGTGAACAGAGCAACAACCGACTAGACATATTTGAAAAGAGAACAATAGACCTATTAGTATATGAATTATTTAAGCATAAAGATATGGACTTTAGTTTAAAGGTTCTTCTACTATTTTATACAAATTGATAGCCAATACCTCCAATTCGAGGAATTATCTTAATTTCTTATCGGATACTAAAATCTACATAGACTACATACAGGCCTGAGAAAAGCTCTACCAAACCCGTGTTCATAAATGGGTAGGTTCTTAACCAATTATTTCTCCAAACAACTTCTAGTAATTGATTTTGCCATAAGAGCCTTTTTAATTGGCTATGGCCTTCTTTGCGAGGTCTGGTTAGGTCCAACCATTAACATGAACCTACTTAGTAGATCTAAGTGATGAATGATTAGACTCAAGGAAAGCTCTGGCTAACCTAACCATTCATCAGCTAGCCCAACAAAGTCATCATATAATGAATGGCAATTCTAATATTCAGATAAACACCAGGCATAAGGCGCCTTCAATGTTTACCT
>QRFJ01000215.1:237351-349748 GCA_006176705.1 Cocos nucifera | reverse complement strand
GATTGTACACCAACCTTCCGAATCAATCACCATCCTCGTGATGATCCTATGGTTGGAAGCATTTTATGAGTTAATAATGATTATTCATGTCTTAAATTTTCAACTCTTGAAAATATGAATTATCATTACCATTAACTCAAAGGATGTATCACAGACACTGAATACACATATGTGATAGAAAATAATCTATTTTATTAATTTTAGTCAAAATTATAATTTTGCCCCTAGAAGTGTATTACAAGTGTCAGCCAATTTTGGCTTCTAGGGCACATATATCTAACACATATATCATGTTCTGAACATGAGTTGGTCAGCAAACATGATTTGCTGATCCAGTGCATTCAATTTTCTCTTACATATATACATGTCTATATCCTAGTGTAGGATTTTTATAATCTTATCATAGCATGTATAGATTAATAGTAGATTAATCTTAGTCTTCCGCTATATATTAGTTCAAAAAAATTTCAAAATGCATACCAGAACCCTACACATTTTCTTCAGGAAATCATGCTAGCACTCGATTGGACCTAACATTCTTCTTCATTAGATTTTCTGATTGGTCTGGACTCAGTCAAATTAGATTTGGCTTATCCAAAAATGCTATATGGGTTTGTCATGAACTGACTGGACCTTTTCCTAGTCAGATCAAGCCTTGTCCATGTTTCAGATGAAAAGAATTAGGACAAGGGGGCACCAAGAGTTGGCGCCCCCACTTTGACTTGGTCTTGCGCCAAAAGGAAGGAGCGCATGCCCCTCTTTTTCTTCTAGGCATGCGCTTCTTGGAGAGAGAATATCTAGGGTGCACACCCCCTTCTTGGCATGCACTCACTTGTGATAAGATGGGAATAAAAGTGATTATAGTTTATTTTCATTTGAATATCATTTGAACAAGTCAAAAAGGATTCAAATTAAAATAAACTATGGAGAGAGAATATTTGGCATCTAACCCACCTTATCTAGATAAGGTGGTGCATGCCTAACCTTCATTTTGTGCGACAAAATGAAGCAAATATTTAGATGGGGCATGGGGTTTTCATGAGGAGTCCTTCTTCTTCTTAACTTTGACCCGATCAAAGTCTAGAAGCCCTAGGACTCTAGGTATCTGATTTGTCTATAAATTGGAGACTAGGCCAAAGTAGTTAGCCAATTTGATCAGCCCCCCAGTGAAGCCCTACTTCTCCTCCGTACCTCCACTCTCCTCTCCTAGATTCTTCCTCTCCTCCTCTTTCCCATGCCCATGTGTTAGGCTGATTACAACATCAAGAGTTGAAGTACTGTCTGTGCAAGTTGAAGTCAAAGGAGATCTCAATCATGTATTAATTGGACTGCTGCTAGAGATCGGATTGAAGACAAGCCAAGGAGATCATCTTCTAATTTTTTAGAGATTAGATTCAAAAAGAGAAGACCTCTAGATCTGATTCGAGTGGACACTGGTAGAGGCTGAGCATGTGCACAGCTCAAGTTGAATCTCGGACAGCTTCAGATCATCGCTACGAGTAAAGCGTATACTCATAAATAGGTGGTATTTTGAATATCCTTTTGCATGTTTAGTTTTAGATGTACATAATTAGATCTCAGAACTTTCAGATCTGATTGGATCAATAAAAAAAATTTAAATTCTGCTACTTAGATCTGATCTGATCAGGCCAATCCATCAGAACCTTCACCCTCATTATGCATCGCACTATGATTCAGTCATTGATCCACTTCTAATAAGTGTCTTTGACCTCATCACATGCATTGGGCATGGGTTCTATGGGTGCAGGATCTGTAAGAACATATAAATTCTTTTCATACTCCAAAACCAATTTCAACTTCCAATACCAGTTATCGAAGTTTGGTCTGATAGGTTTATCACTATCCAATAGTGAACAGAGCAACAACCGACTAGACATATTTGAAAAGAGAACAATAGACCTATTAGTATATGAATTATTTAAGCATAAAGATATGGACTTTAGTTTAAAGGTTCTTCTACTATTTTATACAAATTGATAGCCAATACCTCCAATTCGAGGAATTATCTTAATTTCTTATCGGATACTAAAATCTACATAGACTACATACAGGCCTGAGAAAAGCTCTACCAAACCCGTGTTCATAAATGGGTAGGTTCTTAACCAATTATTTCTCCAAACAACTTCTAGTAATTGATTTTGCCATAAGAGCCTTTTTAATTGGCTATGGCCTTCTTTGCGAGGTCTGGTTAGGTCCAACCATTAACATGAACCTACTTAGTAGATCTAAGTGATGAATGATTAGACTCAAGGAAAGCTCTGGCTAACCTAACCATTCATCAGCTAGCCCAACAAAGTCATCATATAATGAATGGCAATTCTAATATTCAGATAAACACCAGGCATAAGGCGCCTTCAATGTTTACCTAGATAATTGGACCCATTACCATCCACCTTAATGGGAGGCTATGAACAATTTTATCTCCATAACAATTTATTTTTAAGAACCTAATAATTTATAAAATTTGATTAAATATTTAGAGAAGTAAAGGAATGATTAACCAGCAGTCAACAATCCTCCCACTGACTTTACTAAGTCTTAAAGAGGACTAACAACCAAGCCAGTTTAGAGGTACCTAAATTAGTCATACTGATCAACCTTAGTGACATGGGTTAACTTGAATTACTAGGTGATCTTATTAAAATATAATCCACCAATTTGGCTAGATAAGTAAGATCAGTGGAAAGGATATGCCGTTAACTCAACATAAACTCAATCTATGCGAGTAGCTTCCAATTAAAGACCATCGATCTAAACTGCCAAACTTATCTTAGACACCAATTGGTTAATTAGTTTTGATTTGATCTATCCAATAATTTGGGCTCGGCCACTAAGCCACGATCAAGATCCATTTTGGTCTAATCAAAGACATGGACTTGACTAACTACAACTATTGTATTGGCTCTAGAGAACTCCTGATTTAATCTAATTCAACTTTTGGTTAGATTTAATCATTTTTTATATATGATCCATTAACTTTTTGATTCTAATCTTAAGTCTATTCCAATTAAGAGGATCTGATTTGAGCTATCACATGCCTCTATGATTTATGAAAAATGACATTGGATCTTTAAATCTCAAATCTAGATCTCTTAATTCTCAATTAAGTGTATTATATAATCATGGATGTAAAATAATTTTAATTTTATAAAATAATTTTATGAGAATTTTATGTAAAATTTTTTATTCATAAATTAGAGTTCACCCCTCCCTGATAGGAGTCAGCTCCTCAGAATAGGTTGACCTATGGGTTGGCCTCTATAACTAAATAAAAAGCTTAAAATTTTATCTATAGTAAATGGATCGACCATAATAGAAAATGAATCAACCTTGATAAGTACAATAAATACACCGTTAAAAGTATTAATTTATAAATTAATTTATTTTTATTTTTAAAAAATAATATTTTTATTTATTTTTAGGAAATATGTTTACCAATAAAAAAAGCTCATTTTTCTAGTCAAAATAAAATAAATTTAGAGCCATCGAAGTTAAAACAGAATTGATATGAATTTTCAAAGAAATAAAGAAAAAATAAAAATAAAAATAAAAATGGCTTAGTCGGCTTACCAGCTCATCCGATGCACTCAATCCAGCCGGCGCACCTAGCCAAGTTGGTGCGCTCAGCCAAGCTGACCTGCTCAGCAAGCCAGCAAGATGCCTAGAGCCGACCCACCCTAGTGCACCACTGACATCACTATGACGTCAAATTTCACATGGCTTATGATGGACTGGCTAGCAAGGGCATTTTAGTTATTTTTGTTAGATATGTGTGCCCTAGAAGTCAAAATTGGCTGACACTTGTAATATACTTCTAAGGGCAAAATTATAATTTTGACTATAAATAATAAAATAGATTATTTTCTATCACATATGTATATTTAGTGTCTCTGATACATCCCTTGAGTTAATGGTAATGATAATTCTTATTTTCAAGAGTTAAAAATTTAAGATAGAAATTTTCATTATTAACTCATAAAATGCTCCTGACCGTAGGATCATTATGAGGATGATGATTGATCCGGAAGGTTGGTGTACAATCGCTTCTTTTGTAGTAGATGAGTCTTGAGTCTACAGTGTAGAGACATCGGAGCGAGAGTACAGATACTCGTTAGAGAACGAGGGCACTGAGCGTGACCACCTCGAGTAGTCATAAGGAAGTCTACCTTCTCGTCGATGACTGACTCGAAGCTGCAATGGTGTGTCTGGTTCTTTGACCTAAGGTGCATTGATAGTTCACCTTGAGGGTGTTATAGTTTGACTACACCATGACTCGGTCTCCTAGCCATTCAAAATTCTAAGGTGTATGTTGGCTATAGCATGTTCATTGTAAGAATTAGATTGCACCAAGATGGAATCTATCTATCTTGGTGGATAAGGAGCAGCCCTATGATGATCATGAGAATCAAGTCCATAAGCCTATGGCAAGGTAGAGAGTGAAATAATAGAAAGAGTTTCTATTAAGGTTTTTCACATCGGACTTGAATCGAATGATTAAATCATATGATAGAAATTAGGATTTGACGAGTTCACCTTAACCCTAATCTGATCGGGGCTCAAGATAGAAGAACTTAATCACACAAGTAGCTGCACCAAGAGGTTCATTTTCAATTTTGATGGGTTGCCACCATATACTGCTAGGTGTCACTGGTGGATTTTGGGAGCAATTAGAATGATTTTAGATGATCGATCATTCTAGTTGTCTGAATCAGAAGAGTTCTGATCCATTGAAAGAAGTTTCGATGATATCGATGATAGAGATCATGACATATCCCATTACCATACAGAACTGAACCTAACTAGATCACACAAATAAGGGTTTGGATCTGGATATCATCAATTGGACTAACCTAGTTCAATTGATTTGAATTAGATTCAATTAGGTTCAAGGAAATCATACTAGCACACGATTGAACCTAACATTCTCCTTTTTCCTTATCATAAAAGTTATCTCGACTAAGCCAAATGAGTTTGTGCTCACTTAGGTACCTTTACCTAGTCTGACTGAAACTTGTCCAAGTCAGAAAAGGATTGTTTTAATTTATGAGATAAATTTGAGACAACACCTGCCATTTTCCATCACCTGCTAATTCTTGTCCTTTGACTTGGTCAAACATAGACCTTTGATCCTTGGACATCTGCCCATGTGTCATGCACTTATTGGAGAGCAGATAGGGGTTTGTCCCCTCTCTAGAAATTGGAAAGGAAGGGGTGCATGCCTAGGATGGCATGCACCCATGGATAGGGATGCCAGGAGTCCCATACGGATGGGACTCCAGGTTGCTTCTTGGATTCAAACTAGGTGACCCTCATTTATAGACTTTGACCAGTCTTAGGCACCATATAAGGATGAATCTATGGGTCTCTCATCTGATTGGATCAGGTGATGTCATTCCACCAATCAGATTTAGATCTGATTGCACGAAGCAACGTGATTGGCCTAGGTGATGTGGCAAGCATGGCGCAGTAGGGTCTACAAATAAACCCTATCTGCACCCACTTTTTTATGAGTTCCTCTTTGCCCATGCCCCAAGGCTATCCCTCTTCCTTCTCCATGCCACCATCTGGCCTTCTCTCTCCTCTCCATGCCAAAGAAAGTTGGGCCTTTAGATTAGTGCGAATCAGGCAAGAAGAGACTGACGAGAAAGAAAGAAGGCAGCACTACTGTAGAGACAACGACTGATCTTCAGAAGGAGTTTTGAAGATTCTCCAAATCAGATCCAGATTTAATTTTTGGAGAAAAGAAAGAGAAGAAGAAGATCTCTAGATCCAACCTGAGTGGATACCGATAGAGGCCAGGCGCTTGCGTGGCTAGATCCAAAACCTCAGGGCTTCAGTAGGATCATCAACGGATAATCAGATTATCCAAAATCAAGGTAAAATTAATTTAATTTTAATTTAATTTTAATTTTTTTATTTATCAGATAATAAAATTAGATCTAAAAAGTGTTAGATCTGATTAGGATCTAAGAGAAAATTTTTTAAATATGTCTTTCGATCCAATCAGATCTGAACGAACCGGACCCCAGAAATCTGATTTCCCCTTCAACTGGTATCAGAGCCAGGTTTCTATAAATTTATTTAGATCTGATTTAATCTGATAAATTAGTAATTTTAGATATCACATGAGATATAATTAGATCTAAAATTAGAAAATTAAAAAATTAAAATTAATTAATCTAGATTTTGAATGTATGAGATACATAACTAGACTCGGAATAGAATTATTCTGTGTAGTCTAGTATAATCATAATTTTAATTTGATTAAATATAATTTTAAGATCTATTTATTTTTTATTTTTTAATATTATAAATATTATAATCAGATCTAAAAGTGAAAAGTAAATTAAAATTAATTTGTTCATATGAGATGTGATAGTTGCATGTTTAAACTAGTTGTTGAATAGTTCTACAAAAGGGTCTAGATTAAATTTTATTTGATATGATCAAATTTAAATTTAATTTTTTTGATGATTATGAGATAATTTAGATCTGAAAAATATGCATGCATGATACATGAGATGTATTAAAACATGTTTTAATTAGATCAATTTTTATATGAGATATATGCTTAGATCTAATTAGTTTTGTAGATTAGTTATATTTCTGATTAAAACGTTCCCCTTGGCCGTCCGGTCATAAGAACAAAGTAGGGTTTAAAGACCCTCTCCTTCCATTCGATGGGTGTTCTTATAATGTGTAGGGGTGTTGCGCATTCATTCTTAATTAAAAATTGAAAACTTACTTTCTGCAAAATCCTAGATCCTGAAACTCTAGGATCTTATTTACATGTTTTGTTTATGAACCCTAACTTAATTGAGAATTAAATTTATGAAATATCAATTAGATCTAAAATTAAGAATTTCAGATCTAAGACATATTCATAAAATTAGGTTCGGACTTGGATAGCTCAATTAGGTCTAAGCGATTGATCAAACCGAATCAAGAGTAGGTTAGATGGGATCAACACTGCTTAAATTGACCAGCCTAATAGAATTAAGTCTGGATCAAGATCGAGTCACATGAGTGATCGATCAAGCTAAGACCTAATTAGGCTCAATAGTTAGAGTCTGGATTGTAGGCTAATCCGATTGGTTCTAGCTCAACAATTTGGTGTCTAAGGTAAGTCTGGCAGATACAACCAACTGATTTTTAATTGGGAGCTACTCAACTCGAATGCATTCTTATCGAGTTAATGGCATATCCCTTCCACCGGTCTCACTTACCTGGCCATGTTTGTTGACTAAAGTTCTGATCTGAGGTGGTCAATAATTTGAGCTAACCCATGCCACTAGGTTAATCATAATGGTTATGACTATGTCAAGTCTAGTTCAATGAGACCTAAATTAAATCTTCCTAAGAAAAGATTAAGTCTAAGATCTTCCACCATTGTAGATGTATGGGCCCTTCCCGAGGTTGATTGTTCTCGACTAGTTACAGTGGCTCAGTTGCACTGAAAAGACGCAACCATGTCTATTAGGCATTGGATGCTACAGGCTGGAGGATGGATTGGGCTAAATATTTTGGATATGGTGAGAGACCCAATTAGAAATCCAATCTATGCAAATGGTGGGTCTGACTTAACTAAGGAGTGGATCAATATTTCGGACACGGTGAGATTCATGAATTAGAGATCAAGTTTGGGTGCATCATGATTAGAGAATCATTGAACAAGAGTTGTTCACTCATTGGCTAACCCATCACCAATAACTGTTAGGTGAGGTGATGAGTCAGTTGGTGGGACTGCACCACCCACTAGAAATCAATAATCATGGAGATTTTTGCATCTCTACATAGAAAGTGTAGAGATCCGAGAAAATAGTGGAAGCTAATTTGTTTAAAAATAAAATTTCTAAATAAATTGGTTAAGTCTTAATTACAATATCTAACTAGAAACTTTGACTCTCTACAGAAAAATGTCTGCATCCAATCCACTAGCACGAATCCTGGACACCCATAGACTGACCAGACCAAATTACAAGGATTGGCTCTGGAACTTCAAAATTATTTTGGATTTCGAGAAGTTAACTCATGTATTGGACCAGGACCCTCCCACCTTACCAGCTCGTCCATCCGCTGAACAGAGAGCGTCTCTGGATAAGTGGACGGATGAAGATAATAAGGCCAGATATTACATGTTGGGCTCGATGTCTGATGAGCTTCAGCGCCAACATGAAGATATCAGGACTGCTCGCCAAATGTTGGCTCACCTACAGGAAAGATGTTTGGTGAACAGAGTCGCACAGCCAAGTATCAAGTCACTAAATGACTGTTCAAGGCTAAGATGCGTGATGGGCAGTCAGTCCAAGATCATTGTCTGATGATGATCAAGGACTTGAAAGAGCTTGAGAAGCTCGGAGTGAAGTTGGACTTGGATCTGCAGAATGATATAATTCTGCAATCCTTGACTGATGCGTATGGGCAGTTCATCATGAACTACCATATGCATAAACTTCAAAATTCCTTGGCCGAACTTATGAACATGCTGGTTACCGCTGAGCTTTCCATGAAAGGTTCTAAAGGCTCAGTGCTTGCTATGGAATGGACTTCTTCCAAGAGAAAGTCTTTCGGAAAGAAGAAGAAGTCTACAAAAAAGCAAAAGATGGAAGGAGGAAAGAAGAAAAAGATAGAGCTGAAGAAGGCTGCTGACAAAGGAAAGTGTTTTCATTGCAACAATGACGGCCACTAGAAGTGGAACTGCCCTACATACCTGGCCACCCTAAAGAAGAAGAAGGCAGATCCTTCTGGAGGTATGCTCATTATTGAGTCTAACCTTACAGTTTCTTCTACATCCAGTTGGATGCTTGACTCTAGTTCTAGTGCTCATTTGTGTACTTCTATGCAGGGTCTTGAGGATAGCAGAAGGCTGAGGGATGGTGAGATGATCCTGCGCATCAAAATGGAGCAAGAGTTACTGCCGTGGCCGTGGGAACATACTTTCTTCGACTACCATCTGGTTTAGACCTAGTATTAAAAGATTGTTATTATGTACCTACAGCAAGCAGGAATTTGATTTCTATTTCTTATCTTGCATTAGAAGGCTATGTAATTAGTTTTCTTAAGGACCATTGTAATATTCTTTATGAAAGAAATAAAATTGCAAGTGGTTTCCTTATTAATGATCTTTATCAGTTACATGTTGATGTATCTATTTTTAATTTTGAGCAAAATGTGAATGCCATAAAATCAAAACGAGCTAGGGATAGTCCAAATGATAGGTATCTATGGCACCTAAGATTAGGTCATATAGCAGAAGATAGGGTTAACAAATTAGAGAAAATGGGCTATTGAGTCCTGTTGACTTTTGAGTCATATCCAATTTGTGAATCCTTGTCTTCATGGCAAAATGACTAAACTCCTCTTTTGTAGGACATGGGGAAAGGGCCATGGATCTTCTTGCCCTAGTACATACAGATGTGTGCGGCCCATTTGATGTGCCGGCTAGAGGCAACTTTGTCTACTTCATAATCTTTATCGATGATTTATCTAGGTATGGGTATGTGTATCTTATGAGACACAAGTCTGAAGCCTTTGAAAAGTTCAAAGAATTCAGACATGAAGTAGAAAAGCAAATTGGAAAAACCCATTAAGGTTCTTCGATCAGATCGAGGAGGTGAATACCTTAGTCGGGAATTCTTGGACTATCTCAAAGAAAATGGCATAGTCTCTCAATGGACTCCACCTGGAACACCTCAACTCAATGGGATTTCAGAACGGAGAAATCGGACTCTATTAGATATGGTCCGATCCATGATGAGCTTCATAGACCTCCCTGATTTTCTTTGGGGATACTGTTTGTTAACTGAAATATACTTACTGAATAGGGTTCCTTCTAAAATCATTCCTACCACACCGTATGAGATATGGCATGGTAAGAAACCAAGTCTGAGTCATCTCAGAATTTGGGGTTGTCCGGCTCATGTCAAAAGACAACAAGCAGACAAGTTAGACTTTAGGTCCTTTAAGAGCTCGATTCATAGGATATCCTAAAGAGTCATTAGGATATTATTTCTACATTCCAGAAGATCACAATGTGATTGTGAGTCGACATGCCATCTTTCTTTCTTGCCATCTTTCTTAAAAAATAGTTTATTCAAGATAGCGGCATTGGAAAGTAGATCAAGCTCGATGAGAAAGTCTCACAAGAGCAACGAGCTAAGGACCAAATGGAACCAAATCAGGTTAAGCCAATTCAAGTCACTACCTCCTCCACCTCATAGATCGAAAAAGAGTTTTCCCATCCCCTGAAGAGGTACTTAGGTATATTTCAGAGGAAAGTAGAGGAAATGTTCCTCGTAGGTAATGGGTTCATGGTGATGATCCCAAAACCTATAACGAGGCGATATCAGATATCGACTCCTGAGAAATGGTTAGAGGCAATGAAGTCAGAAATTGACTCGATGCACTCAAACCAAGTCTGGACCTTGGTAGATCCACCAGAAGGTATAGTACCTATTGGGTGTAAATGGATCTTACAAGAGAAAGATTGGTGCAGATGGGAATGTGGAGACATTCAAAGCTAGATTAGTGGCAAAAGGTTATAGTCAAGTGCGAAGGCATTGACTATCAGGATACCTTTTCGCCAGTAGCTATGCTAAAATCCATCCGCACATTGCTTGCTGTTGCAGCCTATTTCGATTATGAAATATGGCAAATGGACGTGAAAACGGCATTCTTAAATGGATATCTTGAGGAAGATATCTATATGGAACAGCCGCTAGGTTTCACATCCAGTGATGATGATCACAAGGTTTGCAAGCTGCAAAGGTCCATATATGGACTTAAGCAAGCATCTCGGAGCTGGAATACTCGTTTTAATGATGTGATCAAAATTGTTTGGTTTCATCAAAAATGAGGAGGAACCATGTATCTTCAAAAAGGTCAGTGGGAGCGCTGTTGTCTTCCTCGTATTGTACGTGGATGACATCCTCCTTATTGGAATGATATTCCCATGTTGACCACAGTTAAAATGTGGTTATCTAAAGAATTCTCCATGAAAGACCTAGGAGAAGCATCCTTTATTCTAGGAATTAAGGTCTATAGAGATAGACCGAATAGGATGCTAGGACTTTCACAGAAGATGTACATAGAGGAAAGTACTAAAGAGGTTTAGTATGGAAAACTCTAAAGAGGGGTTTAAGTACCCTTCAGACATGGCATTCATCTTTCCAAGAAGATGTGCCCTAGCACACCTGAGGAAATAGAACGCATGAGCAAGATCCCTTATGCTTCAGCAATAGGGAGCCTCATGTATGCCATGTTATGTACACGACCTGATATAGCCCATGCTGTGAGTGTCACGAGTAGATATCAGTCGAATCCAGGTGAAGAACACTGGACTTCTGTGAAATATATCCTTAAGTACTTGAGAAGAACTAAGGATATATTATTGGTCTTTGGTAATGGAGAAATCTAAGTCCAGGGATATATAGACTCGGATTTTATGTCCGATGTAGATGATCGAAAGTCAACATTTGGAAGTCTATTTTTGTGCAATAGTGGAGCTGTCAGGTGGAAGAGTTCCAAGCAAATAGTGAAGCAGATTCCACCATGGATGCAAAATATATCGCTGCATCAGAAGCTGCAAAAAAGGCATTTCGGTATAAGAAGTTTACTGTAGAGATTGGAGTGATGCCATCAAATGCCATTCCTCTATTCTGCGACAATAATGGCTCCATAGCTTTGGCTAAGGAGCCAAGGTCTCACAAAAAATCCAAGCACATCGAGCGACGATACCACCTCATCCACGATTACCTCGAGAAGGATTACGTCGAGGTCAAGAGAGTCGACTCTATAGACAATGCGGTAGACCCATTTATAAAGCAGTTGGGCCAGCAGAAGATCGAAGCCCACCTTGAGAAGATGGGACTTAGATTTGTAGCCAATTGGCTTTAGGTCAAGTGAGAGTTTGTTAGATATGTGTGCCCTAGAAGCCAGAATTGGCTGACACTTGTAATACACTTCTAGGGGCAAAATTATAATTTTGACTATAAATAATAAAATGGGTTATTTTCTATCACATATGTGTATTTAGTGTCTGTGATACATCCCTTGAGTTAATGGTAATGATAATTCATATTTTCAAGAGTTGAAAATTTAAGACATGAAATTTTCATTATTAACTCATAAAATGCTCCTGACCATAGGATCATCATGAGGATGGTGATTGATCCGGAAGGTTGGTGTACAATCGCTTCTTTTATAGTAGATGAGTCTTGAGTCTATGGTGTAGAGACACCGGAGCGAAGAGTATAGGTACTCGTTAGAGAACGAGGGCACTGAGCGTGACCACCTCGAGTAGTCATAAGGAAGTCTACCTTCTCGTCGATGACTGACTCGATGCTGCAGTGGTGTGTCTAGTTCTTTGACCTGAGGTGCATCGGTAGTTCACCTTGAGGGTGTTATAGTTTGACTACACCATGACTCGGTCTCCTAGCCATTCAGAATCCTGAGGTGTATGTTGGCTATAGCATGTTCATTGTAGGAATTGGATTGCACCAAGATGGAATCTATCTACCTCGGTGGATGAGGAGCAGCCCTATGATGATCATGAGAATCAAGTCCATAAGCCCATGGCCATGGCAGAGAGTGAAATAATAGAAAGAGTTTCTATTAAGGTTTTCACATCGGACTTGAATCGAATGATTAAATCATATGATAGAAATTAGGGTTTGACGAGTTCACCTTAACCCTAATCTGATCGGAGCTCAAGATAGAAGAACTTAATCACACAAGTAGCTGCACCAAGAGGTTCATTTTCAGTTTTGATGGGTTGCCACCATATACTGCTAGGTGTCACTGGTGGATTTTGGGAGCAATTAGAATGATTTAGATGATCGATCATTCTAGTTGTCTGAATCAGAAGAGTTCTGATCCATCAAAAGGAGTTTCGATGATGTTGATGATAGAGATCATGACATATCCCATTACCATATAGAACTGAACCTAACTGGGTCACACAAACAAGAGTTTGGATCTAGATATCATCAATTAGACTAACCCAGTTCAATTGATTTGAATTAGATTCAATTAGGTTCAAGAAAATTGTGCTAGCACACGATTGAGCCGAACATTCTCCTTTTTTCTTATCATAAAAGTTGTCTCGACTGAGCCAAATGAGTTTGTGCTCACTCAGGTACCTTTACCTGGTCTGACTGAAATCTGTCCAAATCAAAAAAAGGGTTTTCTTAATTTATGAGATAAATTTGAGACAACACCTACCATTTTCCGTCACCTACTAATTCTCATCCTTTTGACTTGGTCAAACCCTTAGACATCTGTCCATGTGTCATGCACTTATTGGAGAGCAGATAGGAGCTTGTCCCCTCTCTGAAAATTGGAAAAAAAGGGGCACATGCCTAGGGTGGCATGCGCCCATGGATAGGGACGCCTGGAGTCCCATACAGATGGGACTCCAGGTTACTTCTTGGATTCAAACTAGGTGACCCTCATCTATAGACTTTGACCAGTCTTAGGTGCCATCTAAGGATGAATCTATGGGTCTCTCATTTGATTGGATCAGGTGATGTCATCCCATCAATCAGATTTAGATCTGATTGCACAAAGCAACATGATTGACCGGGGTGATGTGGCACTGCATGGCGTAGTAGGGTCTATAAATAAACCCTATCTGCGCCCACTTTTTTGTGAGTTCCTCTTAGCCCATGCCCTAAGGCTATCCCTCTCCCTTCTCCATGCCACCATCTGGCCCTCTCTCTCCTCTCCACGTCCAAGGAAGTTGAAACTTCAGATTAGTGCGAATCAGGCAAGAAGAGGCTGACTAGAAAGGAAGAAGGCAGCATTGCTGCAGAGATAACGACTGATCTTCAGAAGGAGTTTTGAAGATTCTCCAAATCAGATCTAGATCTGATTTTTGGAGAAAAGAAAGAGAAGGAGAAGATCTCCAGATCCAACCTGAGTGGATACTGATAGAGGCTAGGCGCTTGCGTGGCTAGATCTAGAACCTCAAGGCTTCAGTAGGATCATCAACGGGTAATCAGATTACCCAGAATCAAGATAAAATTAATTTAGTTTTAATTTAATTTAATTTTTTTATTTATCAGATCATAAAATTAGATCTGAAAAGTGTTAGATTTGATTAGGATCTAAAAGAAAATTTTTGAAATATGCCTCTCGATCCAATCAGATCTGAACGAACCTGACCTGGGAAATCTGATTTTTCCTTCAATTTTATCAATGCAACATGCGTTGATTCATCGTGGTCTGCGACTCACTCAATCTAGGTAGTCCATGGGCATCGTAATTGCACCATCGGACAGTTGTGGTGGTTTCCAGTTTAGATCCAACGACTGTCATTTTTCTTATTTTGATTTAAAATCCATCAATCGCCTACGCACCATCGGACGGCCCTAAGCTCTCCTTCTTGAGATCCAATGGTTAGATCTTGCCCAAAACTTGATCGAATAGTTAATGGATGCCCCTGGCTTGATTTAAAATGCCCTAAGTGCCATCCGACAATCAAACTCCTACATCAGGCACGATCAAATGGTCCATGCTTATTCCAACTTGATCTGGGCTGATACACACCAATTTTTGATGATTTTTGAAGCGTTGGATTCTAATTTCATGGCCAGAAGACCCAGCACTCACAAAACTTGATCTAGGAAGTCTTTTAAAGTGATTTACACTCAAATTTCTCTTCATACATAGATCTATACCATGGTTAGGTCCCATATCGATTAATAGAAAAGCTCCTCCCTCTCTAGCATCTATTTAAAGGACCCCAGGCAAAGGTTTCAAGCTATTTTTGGTCAAGAAAAGATGATGGTATATGGTAAAACCAGCTTTGGATTCATGGTTGTTTTGAAGCAGATGGTGCTAAGAGGAAAAGCAGGTCTTCTACACCATCTCAATGCCAATGTCGATCTAAAATCAAGATCAGCCTGCTTCTAGTTTTTATTTTTTTCTATTCTTTTTAAATTTTATATATTTAAATTTCAAACTTTAAATTAATGTAAATTTTATTTTTCTACTATTTAAATTTTAATTCTTTACTTTTAATTACAAATTTAATTTTAGCTCTTTATTTTTATTACAAATTTTACTTTATTGCAAGTAAATGCTAAGATCTAGGTAGTAGATCTTAGTACCCTAATTTTATTTTTATAAAATTTAATTTTTTATGTTTTATTTTTATTATAATTTTAAACTTTATTTTTTAACTTTAATTTTATCTTTTTTTATAAAATCAAAGATTTTAAAACTAAAATATTGATTTTCTATGGATTCGATCCGATTCACTGCTATCTATGTATTTTTAATCATTTTAAGAAGTCAGAATTATTCTGATAAATATGGTGTCTTAACAATAATATCATGCTCTTATTAAGTTTTTAGTATCATTATCGTGGATGACATGAGTATTAATTTTTTCTTAATTTCTTTAATTTTCTTATAAAAAAATTATAAATAAAATTTTTGATCTTTTTAATTTTTTGTAAATATTACTTACTAACATTTTCTTATTTATTTTATAGGAAAAAATAAAATAAAAATTAGGGCAAGGAGGAAAACTTCCAATTTTATTTGGTGAGATCAATCCTAACCCTAGACCTCTTTTTTATCATTTATTTTATTTTTAAATTAATAAAAAACATCAACTTAAACCTAATTAAAAGCTTCATAACAAGAGTAGAAATCTTAACTACTTAGAGTATCCATCATATTAGTTTTATTATTTTATTTTTTATGATCACTGGAGATAAGGTAAGCCTTTTAAGTTTAATCAGTTGCACGTATCTAATTTAGTTACATAGAAGCCCTTATCCGAAAGTGATTGTGTATATTCATCTTTAAATCAATTTAAGGCCACAACCCATTAAATAAGATAAGGTGGAGATTTCAGTACAAGAATTCTAACTATTAGCAATGACTAAATGCCATTGCTAATAGTCTCATTGTCATCACTAATAATGTTGTCGTCGTTAATACCATCATAAAATTCAATCTAAAAAACTTTTATCATAAATTACTATTATTAGCATTTGCAAAATTCATCATCGCTAATACATTATTAGTGATAGATTTTATGATGAAAAAAATTCATCTCTAATAATTTTTTAATGCTTAAATTATTTTCCTTAAAAAATAGTAGCAATGGCAATGTCATGGCTAACGCCGTCACTAATAATTATTAGCAACCAAAAATGTTGTTGCTAATGTGGTCACTAAATTTTTATATTTTTAAATCAAATAAAAAAATTTATTTAAAAAATTATTAGCAACTGGGTCTTCGTCTTTAAAGCTATCGCTAATAGTTATAGAGACGATAGATTTCGTCTCTAATACCATTACTAATAGTTAATTTATTTTTTAAAAAAATTAAAAATAATATTTTTTAAAATTTATCTTAATTTCATAAAATCTATTATAATTAAAATTTAAAAATAATTTAATAATCAAAAATAAAAAACTAATTATATTTTATTAAAAATATAATTTATATAATTTTTTTATAATTAATATCAAAAAAATATAATAGATCAAAAAAATATGATACATCCAAAAACCATCAGGTTCGATCCTCATCGTTGCTAGCCTCTTTCTCCTCTTGCTCCCCTCCTGTAGCTAGTGGATGAGAGCCAGATGTCCCAGCATCTTATAATGAAAAAAATAAAACATTATTAGTAAGTTTCTAATACGAAAGTGTATCTTTCGATAAAAAGGTGTATCTTTCGATTCTCGAATAGATTATTTCTACATATTTTATTCGATGATACAGAACTATAGACACCTCCAGCCCATTGATTAAATAGTTAGATTGAATTTTTAGCCCCTAGATTTCCTTCCCAGACTCAAACCTAAATATATGAAGCTTCTAAAAATTAAAACTTAAAATAATTAAAATAATTTAATAATATAATTATCTGATGTGATGGCTGGGACTGTTGCAAATAATCGATAGCTTTGATACCAATTATTGTAATCCATGGTACCGCTCTGATACTAGATGTTGACGCATCATCCTGGTATCACCAAGCTCTAGTACCATGTTGCGGAAATTCTTAATCTTTAGCGTGGATATGGAAAGACCTTCATTCTCTAAGGGCAGCATACCATAGATCCACCACCTAGATCTATACTACAGCACCTCCCTCCTTGGGCTTGAGAGAGGCACCCCCTCTCTCTAGAGTTTCTTCAAGAACCCAGGGCAACAACACTAGAGAGAAGAGAGAAGAGATATAGAAGGAGAAAAGATTTGTATTCACTGCTTCAATCAAAATCCTAATGCAAACTATGTATTTATAAATAGCCATTAGGCCCAACCAAAAATTTTTCTGGCTAACCCAATACATGGAAGCACTCACCGAGCCCATGTACACCCATGTCTCCCATTCTCTCATCCCCTAGATCTAAACCTGACCCATACATGAGTTAACCCCTTCTAGACCTCTCAAATCAGGCCTTAAGATCCTTAGGATAAGTTCTTGTCCTATCCCCAAATAGACCCTTGCATAACTCTACTTGCACACTAAGCCGGCTCAGTCTCAGCACTAATCCAGCTAACTTGAGATTGGGTCAGCTCAGTTTTAGACTGAGCCTACCCAATTGCATGCCGTGCCTGCAATCCTGAATGCATACCTTTCTTTTTATCCTATCCTAAAATTGAGCCGATCTAGTTGTGTGCCATGCCTGTAGTCCCAAATGCTCACCTTTTTGTTTGGCCTATCCTCTGAGACTTAGTTGATCTAGTATCAGACTGAGTTGGCTAACCTATAGAAAAGTCCCTTCTCTGCAATCTTCATTCTCCAACTTTGGTTTCTTGCTCCACCTTATATCCCAGATCTCTGAAGCACCAACCAAATCCCTTAAGGTCCTCAAAACCTGGACCTCAAGCTCGTGGAGGGCTAAACACCACCTCCACCCTAGAATAACTCCTATCCTAGCCCTACAACCATATCTATCCTAGTCTTCTCGAAGTCAACACCCTGACTCCTCCCATGGCCTTCCAAGGCTTGGAAGCACCACCAATCCTCACAATCTCGATCTTGATGCCCCAAGCCTTAAAAAACCCCTTGGCAATCACCTCTTGCACAATCCTGCTGTCGCTACGCATCTTGACAACCTCTTTTGCAAATATTGCCTCTGCCAATCCTCTTCAGCTACTATGCACCCTTGAGGCCTTTAGGATGACCACCTCAATCACTGAAGACTTAAGCTTACTTTTTGCACCATCCTGAAATTATAGAATTCCTTCTGCTTAGCAACTACATCACTTTTCCTAGACTTTCCTAGAGAACCTACAGCATCCCTACACCAGCACATGCTATACCACCTAACACAATCTCCTCAGAGCTATGCCTATCTACCTGCACATACTACTCCACCTGGAGCTGTGCATTATCGGCACTGATGCTGAGATATCGATCCTCTTGTATCCTTCTATTCTGAACTCATGCCAAATTTTTTCTCTACTTGTGAAGCCACCACTCTAGAGCTCCACCTATGAAGCCATCTCTCTGGAGCTCCACCTATATCCAAAGTCAACCTGATGCCGTAGAAGCCATCTCTGTAAACGAGTTCCTCGAGGCCAACCACTCAACACTGCATTGTTAAGCCTACCATTGCACCTCGAACACCATCGCTGCCCCTTCGAATCCTCCACACCCCACGGAACCCTCCAAAGCTTTATCGAATACCTCCGCAATCTATGCACACCTCCAAACCTAAGAGCTCATCCAACTCTTCTAAATTCAGTGACTGAATCCTAGGAATTTTCACCCTAGCCTTCTCCTCTTCTGCCCCTATACTAACCATCGCTTCAGTTGCACCTGGGGGAACTGCAGCTCAAATCTTGTCCTGGACTCAGACCCACCTATCTCATCCTGAGGCTCCTGAGATTCCTTGGCTTTCCTTGAGACCTGCTCCCAATCTCCCTGAGATGCCTCCTGACACTCTCTATTGAGATGCCTCCCTTGGCTACTGCACCCCCGAGCCTCTCTCAATCCTATGCCTCCAGGAAAGCACTACTACAGCACACCAATGCTTCCTACCTCATCTCGACACTACCTTCCATAGGTATTCGGATCCTCTCTTGCTGTACATAACCCATCCTCCATCTGAACTGTGACTCTCCCTGATACTTCCGTAGAAAAAATTTGATCCACTGCCCAGCCTTGACCTACTGGACCTTCATGGATCATCTATCTCCATCATCCCCAAGGCTCTACAAATCCATGCTCTTGTCGAACTGCTGAATACATTCTTGACTACTTCCCCACCTTGCTGATACTGAAGGATGTATAACTGCTTCTTCAGCCTTCCTTCGACCATTATC
Source organism: Cocos nucifera (assembly GCA_006176705.1). Classification (NCBI taxonomy): domain Eukaryota; kingdom Viridiplantae; phylum Streptophyta; class Magnoliopsida; order Arecales; family Arecaceae; genus Cocos; species Cocos nucifera. The sequence continues at coordinate 330,430 of QRFJ01000215.1, read as the reverse complement.
CCTTGAAAAATCTCTCTTCAACCATTAAATAACCCCACACTGCCCATCTTCATAGAGAACCTTGATGCTTTCTGCTGAGATACCTTCCTCAACTGCTACACTATCGAGCCTCTTCCAACCATATATCTCCAGAGAAGCGCTACTGCAACACTCCAATGCTTCTTGCCTTGTCTACTATCATGCATCCCGGCCTTTCCACCAAGATCGATCAGCAAATCATACACCCAAACCTTCCATCTCGAGAAAAATCCTTCTTGTTAAACCTCTCAACCTCCACCTTCAACTTGCTACTCCCGGTTGGCCAAACCATAGCAATAACAAAGATAGAACTGAGACATATCGTGGAATACTTGTGTAGATTCCTGATTTTACCTTGTATGACTTCTCCTTCACTTCCACGCACCATCAAGCTCTGATACTAAATGTTATGACATCATCATGGCATCACCTAGCTCTGATACCAATTATTACAAATAATTGGCAGCTCTGATATAAATTATTATAATCCATGGTACTGCTTCAATACCAGATATTGGCATATCATCCTGGCATCACCTAGCTCTGGTACCATATTATGAAAATTCCCAATCTTTAGCATGGATATTGAGAGACCTTCATTCTCTAAGGATAGCATACCATAGATCCACCACCTAGATCTATGTTGGGGTGCCTTCCTCCTTGGGCTTAAGGAAGGTGCTCCCTTTCTCTAAAGTTTCTTCAAGAACCTAGGGCAACAACACTAGAGAGAAGAGAGAAGAGAGATTGAGAAAGAAAAGATCTATATTCACTACTTTAATCAAAATCCTAATACAATCTATGTATTTATACATAGCCATTAGTCCCGAGCAAAAACTTTCTAGCTAATCCAATACATGAAAGTGCTCACCAAGTCCGTGTATACCCATGTCTCCCATTCTCTCATCACCTAGATCTCTAAACCCGATCCATACATGAGTTAGTTCGCCTTAAGATCTCTCAAACCAGGCCTTAAGATCCCTAGGATAAGTCCCTATCCTAGCCCTAAATAGATCCTCGTGTAACTCTACCCATGCACTGAGCCAGCTTAGTCTTAGCATTGAGCCGACTAACCTGAGACTAGGTTGGCTCAGTCTAAAATGGAGCTGACCCAATTGTGTGCCATGCCTGCAATCCTGAATGTATACCTTTCTATTTGACCTATCCTCTAAGACTTAGCTGATGCAGTATCAGATTGAGCCAGCTAACCTACAGAAAAGCTCCTTCTCTATAGTCTTCATTCTTCAGCTTTGATTTTTTGCTCCATCTTGTATTTCAGATCTTCGAAGCACCAACCAAGCCCTTCAAGGTTCTCAACACCTAGATCTCAAACCTGTGGAGGGCTAAACACTGCCTCTACCCTAGGATAACTTCTATCCTAGTCATAGGATCACACCTATCCTAGTCTCTCTAGAGTCAATATCCTGATTCTTTTCATGGCCTCCCAAGGTTTTGGAGCACCACCAATCCTCATAGGGACAACGAGCCCAGCTGGTCATGCAGTTGTGGGTCCTGAAGAAGCTCTATGATCGTGTCATGGATGGCATCCAAGAGGCTCTGAGGTTGCTAGCTTAGAAGCCTTTGCACGACCTCCTCCACATGTGCATTGCTCCAGGTCTAGAATGTTGAGGCCTGTGAGGATGTCGAAGGATATTAAGGTAGTGAAGGATCGAAGTTGTGGCCGAATCCTATGATCTGGCTCCTACTCACCCCCTCGGTGGTGTAGAGCCATTCCTCAAGGTCAAGAGGGGATTGAAAAGATGGGTCATCACCATACCTCTCAGTAATGTATGTCGCGTAATGCATCTGTATAGTTAAGAAATATATTAGTTATAATATAAAAATTAGATCTTGTAACAACTTAATTAGTAAATAAAGTTTGAAGTTCTTATCGCGATCCATCATGATGTATAATCTAAGTAGTCACCGATCCTCCTAGACTGGTGTGTGGCCCACCACAACTATAGCTAATCTGGTGGATGATCTAGCTATCATGCCTATAATAAGTAAATAATAAAATTAAATTAATTAAAACATATATATAAGAGTTTTTACAACTCTATTGAAGAGCTTTGATATTAATTTCTTACCAATCTATCGGTCACAACATGTATGCTGACCAGGCCATCCATATATCTGATCAGATCCTGCTGGGCGGCCTGGTTCTACTAGGCCCTCTACCATCCATCGGAGTACTCCTCACTGCTCCACTAGTCGCAGAGGGCCTGCAAAATGTTCACTCACATCCAGTGAGTCGTGAAGGATCTTCAGGCCGATGGTGACTGAAAATCAGAGTGCTGGATGGCGGACTGCCTGAGGCTATAGAGGCCATCTTGGAGCCTCCATGATGGCTAGCCCCCTCGAAGATCTGATAGCCAGCCTCCTCGTCGAGTCTCAAATTGGTAGTAGTCCTACAAGATAGAAGCAAGCATGTATTTATATGTAATTAAAATACCAACATATTGAGAATTTATAAATCAAACTAGTTTTGACTTACCAAAAATATCCCCCAAGCTGCATCACGTGCTCTAAATGGCCAGTGAGAAAACTCATTCATCGGCCCTAGCATCAAGCATTGGATGATGTCAGTAGCCACATGAGATACTTCAGACTCTCTAAACGTGCTACAAAATTGATTTTGATCAATAAATATTAACTTTAGAATTGCTAAATTAGAAACATATTAATTGAAGTTGTAGTAGTTATGAGCAGTTTTGAACGTGGATGAGCTATCTATCCTCTGATCGAGTTGGAGGTATCGCAAGCTGGATGGGTCCTCAACCATGACTCTATGTCTATGAGCCAGTCGCTACTGCATATGACTGTGGAATCACTGGTAACACCCTATCATTCGGTATAAGATGTGCAGAACTATGCGAGCTGGCTACATGATTGCTTTCTCCTCGAGAGCTCTATTTTTGACTGAAATGGCTCCGATCTCTAGAAGATATGATGTATAATATCTAAAAATAAAAATAAAAATCAAAACAAGCAGATGACCTAAAAATTGATTCAAATAAAATATATATATATCAAAACATAATAAGACGATCAAAATTTAACTCACGTGTAATAATGATTAGTTAGTATTTGCAATGTATCAGCAGAAAAATAATTCTCGTTCAATAATATGTGATAATGTATTGGTCTATTGATTTTCTAATTTAAGTATTGTCTAATTCTCATCTAGCAGTACATGATAATCTTAGTACATGAAAATGTAAAAAAGGCTAAGATCTGCCATTAAAACATAAGGCATTGCGCTTACATTTGCACCTTTAACCATGAGGTTGTTGCAAGTGGTTGTCTGCAATATAACAGACCATCCAAGCTTGCCCTGCATTGTAAGTTCTTCTGCACCAAAGTATGGTGAGATGGCTGCAAGCGGTTATTTGCAATGTAACAAACCATCCAAGCTTGACCATACAACAATAAGAACAAAATGCATCACCTCCATTTAGGCGCATCTCACACAGGCAATCATCATAGCCTCTATCTCCAAGCCCCCAACTACCTTCTCGAGTTGCAAACTAGAAATATAAATTTTATTAAAAAATAAAATAATAACTTAAAAATAAAATTCATTTGCTCGCACATTCTAGTCATGTGGCAAGCTCCAAGTCCAAACTACAAGCGTTGGCACTTGCATAGAAAGACATGATAGACAATATATACCGATGGGAAGCCCTACTTATCCAATACATTTACTGATGTGTAAGAGCTTAATGGTGATAGGCTCGAGTATATGATTAGTATATTTGGTGGATTTGATGTAGTTATTGGTGGAAGCCCATGTAATAACCTTTCAGATAGTAACCACCATAGTTGTGATAGACTATAGAGGTTGCTATAGCTATAGTGTTGCTTAGCCTTTAGAGGGTAGCAACCCTATAGAGGGTAAGCATGACTATAATTATAACAACTTTGTCCATCATGACTATAGTGGTTGCCATCTCAAAGATTACTATATGGACATCCACCAATAACCAGATCAAATCTACCAAATGTACTAATAATATGCTCGAGTCTATCACCGTTAAGATCTTGCACATCAGTAAGGTCTTGGATAAGTAGAGCCTCTAAAGCCATTGTAATTATCTACCATGAATTGATCCCCATACAAGTACCAACACTTGTAATTTGGCATAAATCCACATCTCGAGCCCATATTTATAATGTAGCCAGAAACTTTCCTCGATTCGAGTGCTCTGCATGTCGAGATCGAAGTGCACAAGGCATGTCTCGAGCCTTTATTTGCAATATGGCCGAACCTTCCCTCGATTCAAGCATGCTGCATGCCGAGACCAAAGTGTGCAGAGCATATGTTGGATCAGTGTTTGTAATGCTGCCGAACCTTCCCTCGGTTCAAGCATGCTATATGCTAAGACCAAAGCACATAGGGCACATCTTGGCTTCGTGTTTGTAGCTTGAACCTCCCTCGGTCTGAGCACTCTGCATCTCGAGATTGGAGTGTGCAGGGCACATCTCGGGCCAGTATTTACAATGCTACTCAAACCTTTCCTCGGTTCAACATGCTACATGCCAAGATTGAAGTGCACAAGGTACGTCTTAGCCTCATATTTGCAGCTCAAACCTTGCTTGGTTCGAGTGCTCTACATGCCGAGATCGAAGCATGCAGGGCATGTCTTGGGTTGGTGTTGACAATGCTGCCCGAACATTTTCTCAACTCGAGCACGCTGCATGTTGAGACCCGAGCGTATAGGGCACGTCTCGACCTTGTATTTATAGTCGAATCTTCTCTCGATTCGAGCGCTCTCATTGCCAGAACCTAAATTTTGTATAAATTAATTCATATTTAAAATAATTTTTAATATCTAATTATGCTTAATTAATATAATTTAAATAAAAAAATAGTTTTTATTGATGATATTAGCTATTGCTAATGCCGTCGCTAATACTCATAATAAAAGAAAGCTGTCGTATAGGACTAAGGCACAGGTTAGCATGCAAGAATTAAGGTGCGAGGAGTAATAGCGTGCAGGGATTGAGGCTCAGGAATGCGGCCATGAATGGGAAAAAATGAGAGGGCGATGGTGGTGGTGGTGGTGGAGGATAAAAATGGTGGAGGGTAGGAGGGTTGGTGGGATAATGAGGACATAGTGGGCGGTAGGGTGGGAAAAAATGAGAGGGTGATGGGTGGTGACGTGGAAAAAAATGAGGGTGCACGACAGGGTGGGCGAAAACAAAGCTGGAAGATTATTAGCGATGGCATATGTCGTCGCTATAACCATTTACCATCAGTAATATATAAAAAATTATTAGCGATGGTAGATTTCGTCCTTAATAATCTTTCCATTGCTAATAATCATACAACAAAAATAATATTTTTTATATTATTAGTGACAGTACTCATGCCATCGCTAATTTTTTTAAAATTTTTTTATCCTCCTAAGTCATTTTTTGGATGGATAAAAATTAATATTTAATTTTATTAAATATTTTGACTTAATTAATTTATGAATCAAGTCTTAATTAATTTAAATTAAATTTAATTTAGTTAGGCTTGACTTAATTTGATGATAATTAGATTTTAATATTTTGAGTAAAACTTGGATTCAAAGTCTAATTGAATTAGGTTTGACACGATTTTGAATTAGATTCGAATCAAATTTGAATTAGATTGGAATCAAACCCAAATTAAAAATTATTTTCTTGTAATTAATTTAAATCACATCAAATTTAATTAGACTTGACTTAATTTAAATATAATTAAATTTTACAATCTAATTAAGACTTGGATTCAAAGTCTAATTGAATTAAGTTAGATAGGATATTTCGAATTGGATTCGAATCGAGTTTCAATTGTATTTGGATCGAACTTAAATTAAAAACTATTTTTACCTAATTAATTATAATTAGATTAAATTTAATTAGACTTAACTTAATATGAAAATAATTGAGTTTTACTATCTATGTAAGCTTGAATTTTAAAGTCTAATTAAATTAGGATTGATAGGTTTTCTAATTGAATTCAAATCGGGTTCGAATTAGATTTGAATTCAATTCAAGTTAAAAATTATTTTCTCCTAATTGATTTAAATCAACTTTAATTTAATTAATTTTGAATTAATTTAAGACTAATTGAACTTTATAATTCATGTAGGATTTGAATTCATAGCCTAATTGAATTAAGTTGATAGAATTTTGAATTGAATTTGAATCTAGTTCGAATTCAATTTGAATCAAATTTAAATTAAAAATTATTTTTATCTAATTAATTTACATCAAATTTTACTTAATTAGACTTGACTTAATTTAAAGATAATTAGATTTTACTATCGAAGTAGGACTTGAATTAAAAGTCTAGTGGAATTAGAATTGATGGAATTTTGAATTAGACTTGAATTGAACCAAAATTAAAAATTAATTTCTCTTAATTGATTTAAATTTTTTATAAATTTAATTAGACTTGACTTAATTTAAAGATAACTAGATTTTACTATCCAAGTAGGACTTGAATTAAAAGTCTAATTGAATTAGGATTAATAGGATTTTGAATTTGATTCGAATTGAACCTAAATTAGAAATTAATTTCTTCTAATTGATTTAAATTAGATTAAATTTAATTAGACTTGACTTAATTTGAAAGTAATTAGGTTTTACTATCCAAGTAGGACTTGAATTAATAGTTTAATTGAATTAGGATTAACAGGATTTCGATTTAGATTCGAATTGAACCCAAATTAAAAATCAATTTTTTTAATTAATTTAAATCAAATTTAATTTAATTAATCTTGATCTAATTTGAAGTTAATTGAATTTTATAATCTAAGTTAAATTTAGATTCAAAGCTTAATTTAATTAAGTTTGGCAGAATTTTGAATTAGATTCAAATCGAATTCAAATCAAGTTCAAATTGGATTGAGTCATGCTTTGGATTATTACCGACCGAAAACATACCATCACTAATTCCATCACTAATTCTTATTTTATTAGTGATGGCTAATCATCCATTGCTAATTCTATCATCAATAAAATTTTAAAATAATCTTTTCTTTCCAAGTTATTTTTTTTAAATTATTAGTGATGGCAATTTCTTAGTTGCTAATATTCAAAATCATTATTGATAATACCTATTTTATGTTTCAAAATTATTTAAAAATTTTAAATAATTTTAGCAGTAGCTTGCACCATTGTTAATAGTTAATTCAGTCATCGCTAATATCATGTTATTAGCGATGGCAAATTCTTTATCGCTAATAATCGAAATATACCATTGCTAATATTATTATTATTTTTAAATATTTTTATTAAATTTTTAAATTTTTATAGATGGCGTTTATTATCATAAATATTAATATTATCATTGCTAATACTATTATCGATGGCAAATTTTTTTAGTTGTTGTTATGGTTGGAAAAAGTTGTTTTTAGCGATGAAACATTTTACCATCGCTAATATTCATTTTTTTTGTAGTGTTTGTGTTGGGAATGTGTCCTAAAGCCAATCATTAATGGTTGAATCATATATTTATAATTATATATAAATTATAAATTAATAAAATTTATTTTAATATTTTTATTATAAATTCTGTTGTCTTCTAATGAACTCATGTATTGTGATGAAGTCCTTAGGACTTTAGATTGAGCAAAGGAGGATTTATCATTTAGTCCATAAATAATTTATGATCAAATGATACGTTGTTACTTAGGATGACAATGTTTGTCAAGTATAGATCATTGTGTGCCATATAGGTTCGTTATCCTCATAACTAAAGAATGTTGAGACACTGATATGGCATGCAAGTGAGATGTATGGGTACATCTACACTAAACGTGACCAACTCCGAGGCTTTTCTTCTATCAAAATTAGCTCTGATGAAATATGGATATAAATATTCCTCCGACTTGAGATCACCATGGGGACTTTCAAGCAACTCATTATGTTTTGGTGCCGGACTATCTGAATTTCTAATTCAGTGATGGAAGGTTTTTGGGCACAGTCAAGTACTTATGGAGTCGGTGCGTGTATCAAGATGGGATTGACCGCTCCTGATTTTAGAAGCTATGTTCAATTATATTTTAATTTAGCAAAACCTTAGTCAGGATACTCTTAGTGAGGAGTCACGGGACTAATTGCTTTGAGATACGACATAGATGTATTTTCTAGGGTTGACAGTCTAACCCTGAGTCATCTATTACACAGAGGTCATGGGGATGAATTATATGGTAACCATATTCACGTAGGCTCTGAATATTATGATTATAATTATTCGATCTATCCGAACATCGGGTACCATTGCTAGATGGTCACTTTGATTAGTATAAAAATTGATATCTGTGCTATCGACTTAGGTTTGGACTTGTGGAGTCACACACACTAGAGGTTCCTACCTAATCTAATGGCTAGTGAAGAGTCCCACTCAACTGAGACTCTATGGTGAAGAGTCCCACTCGATCGAGACTCTATGATCAAGAGTCCGACTGGATGAAGACTCTTCGACCGGAGGTCCTACTGGGTTAGGACACCGACTCTCAATGTTTGAGAGTCTGTGGTCAAGAGTCCCACTAGACTGGGACTCTTCGACCAAGAGTCTCACAGCTGTAAGACTCTGAGTCCTACATGTCTAAGACTCTATGATCGAGAGTTGAGACTCCATAATCATAAGTTTCACTTGTTTCGAACTCCGGGATCAAGAGTCCCACTGGTTTGGGACTCTTCGATCAAGAGTTTCATTTTGATGGGACTCTGTTATCCAGACATCCGCTGGATTTGAACTCTAATTTTATGAAAGATGTTATTAGTGATTTAATTACTAATTAACTCAATTTGATTGAGTAATTATTTTTGGTCCAAATCCAATTGAATTATTTTCAGTTGGGTCTGACCCGATTAGGTCGTTGGTTAACCTAATCATCGAGGAGGTTTGAACCCTGATTTGATCAGAGATCAGACTTGATCAATTTTTAATTTTATTAGAATTTAATTGAGCCTAATTAAGCCTAAATGTGTTGGGTTTAAATTAGCCTAATTGGGCTCAACTTATTTTGATTTGGTTGGTTCAATTGGTTCAAGTTTGAATTTCAAAGACTAGTTTGACTAGTCTTCTTTCCCTGTGCCATTTAACCCATGCCTACTTAAAAATTTAATCTATATCTCTCATGAATTATTTCCCATGCATAAAAGAGCTTTTTACTAGATCTCCCACATTCCAAATGGATAAGGTTTGGTTTTTATTTGTTTTGATTTGAATGAGATTCAAACTTGGATAAAAAATAACTTCTACCTTATCCATGTGCCACCCTTCTCTTGTGCGACACTTTTGCTACACGAGAAAAAAGTTTTCTCATGATTCCTTTCCATGCAAAAGAGGTTGTCTCCCATCCTTTCTCACATCCCTAAGTGGATGGGATCAGGTGGTTTGAAGGTTGAATTCAAAATGAGTTTGAATTTGACCTAACAACCAACCCATCTTTCTCTCCACATGGGGTCTCTCTCTTTGGCACAAACATAAATAGGAAGAATTTTTGGGACATGGGAGATGAGATCTAAGATTGAGAGAGGACATTTATGAGCCTCCTGGTGCATGAGAAAAAGTTTTAAAAAATTTTGTGAGGAGAAAAACTAGAGAAAGGCTAGCGCAAGGTTTCAAGGTGCATTTGATCTAGTGTTTTGACCTGAGATTCAGGAATCCATTTCGTTAGCTACGAATGTCGAAAGCCCACAAAACTTTATGGAGAACCTCCTCTACCCCTCTACTATGTCTACTAATGACTCAGAGCATCCGTGAAGCCCATAGATAAGGATCGAATGTGTTCGATCAAAATAGTCCTTGAAAGACTCCAGTGTCGAGCTAGCACTCGTGTGGAAGCCGATCAGGACCAAGAGCCTCATGTGGATGATCCATGGGGCCAGATACTTGTGTGGCTGCATCATGACCAGTGGAACTCTTTGACGATGATCAGATCGTGATGATCAACTATCCGCGAAAAGGTATTGTGTTATGAACACATAGATGTAGTAAATAGTTTACTACATAGTTTTATTTTCAGATCTATTGATGTATGCATGCATATTATATTTAGATCATAATATGTAGGGTTAAATAATCTGATATGATTAGTAGATAATTAATTAAATTGATTATTTTTTGTTACTTCTTTGCTATTTTCAAAAAAATTTGAAATAGCTTAGTAAACCCTGCACTATTTCCTTCAATTGGTATCAGAGCAAAATTTCTTAAACATGATATGCTTGCATATTTAGATTAATAATTTAGATTTAATCTAAATATTAATCTAATAATTTAAGTAATTAGATCTAAAAAATTAAAATCTGGATCGCACAGACTGTAGGTTGTCCTGCTATAGGGTTTACCCCCTATAGTGAAAAGGTTGTACTGGTATGTTGCTGATCTATATTATTAATCATGAAATTACTAGATTTGATCTAATATTTTTATGATTAAGTTATATTAGGCTTTAATCTAATTTATGATCATGAATGCATAACTAGATAAAGTTTGATTCATGATTTCTTGATTATGTAGCATACATAGTTTCAGATTAAACCCTACAACTAGTATTGTTTATGAATTAAGATGATTTAATGCGTCGACTCAATTAGTGAACAATGCTAAGTTGTAAAGAACCTTTCAAAATTAAAAAAAAAATATTTTTGAAATGCTGAATCCTAACCCTCAGCCTATAAACTTAATTAAAAATTAAGTATAATGATTTAGTGTCAGAATTATGAATTAAGACCCTAAGTAATTAATCATAAACTTGTTGGTTATTGGGTTAGCTAAATTAGGTCCATAAATTGGGTTAGACCTAAGGTTAGTTAAAAGGTGGACTAATTTAGAGTAATTGATCAAATCTAATTAAATATTAATTTAGATTAGGTCAAAGACTCTATAGACTCAATTACAATAGTTGTAGTTGGTCAAGTCCATACCTTTAACAAGAACCAAATGGACTTGATTCAAGGCTATGCAGTCAAATCCAAAATTACTAGGTTGGTCAAATTAAAACTAATGAACCGGATGGTGTCTAAGGTAAGTTTGGTAGTTTGACTAGTGATTTTTAATTGGAAGCTACTCGCACTGATTCGATCTTTGACGAGTTAATGGCATATCCCTTCCACTGATCTCGCTTATCTAGTCATCCTGGTGAGTTAGATTTTGATTAGATCACTTGGTGATTCGAGCTCACCCATGTCTATTAGGTAAATCAGTCTGACTGATTTAGGTGCTCCTAATGCCAGCTTAGATTAGATCTTTTTTCTAACTTGGTGAAGTCAGTAGGAGGATCGAAATTGGCTCACTGAATTTTCTTAAATTGGTTAACTAAATTCTCTAAAATTATTAAGTCCTTAAAAATGAAATAGTTATATAGATAACTAAATCATAGCCTCCCATTAAGTTGAGTGATAATGGGTTTATTAGTATAATAATCATTGGAGGCCCAAAGGCCTGGTAATTATTGACTAATGAAATTATCATTCATAAAATGATAATTTGGTTAAGCTTTTCTGATGGTGATTAGGTTGGACAATCAAAGTCGGGCTTGATCATTTATTGGTTAGATAAGACCAAATATGGTCATGTTAATGGTTAGACCTAACCGAACCTTTTCAGTGAAGGCTAAAGCCTGGTGATTAGATCTATAGGGCAAAATCAATATTACTAGAAGTTGTTTAGAAATAATTGATTTTGAATCTACCCATAGGTACACATGGATTGACCAACCAAAGTTGGGCTCATGTGTAGTTTATGTGGATTCTAGTACCCACTAAGGAATTAGAGTAATTCCTCGAATTGAAGGTAGAGGCTACCAATTCATATAAAATAGTGGAAGAATCTTTAGACTAAAGTCCAAATCTTTAGGATTAATAATTCATATATTAATTGGATTTGGTTTTCTTTTTTGTGCAGACATGGCCACTAATCTATCGCTCCGGTCATTATTAGACCATGACAAATTAATGGGACCCAACTACGATAGCTAGTATCGTAAGTTAAAAATCGTCCTGGAGCATGAGCAGATCCTTTATGTGGTAACGGATCGAGTACCTGAGGAGCCAGCCCCGAATGCTATGGGAGGGTCCAAGATACTTATCTGAAGTGGCTTAATGACTGCACCATCGTTCGATGTATAATGCTGGAGGCAATGAATGATGAGTTCAGCCATAGGTTTGAAAACACCTAGCCGTAGGAGATGCTTCAAATATTGAACAACTCCTTTGGCATGTCGGACGACGTTGAAAGGCACAAAACAAGTTGGGGCCGATGAGGGATGGGGCCTCAGTCACCGATCATGTATTGTACATGATCGAGATGATTGAGTGCCTTAGCAAGTTGGGCTTTCCCTGCACAAGCAGCTCGATAAGGATGTGATCCTTAATTCTTTGCCCAAGTCCTTCCTCCCCTTCCTAACTCATTTTAGAATGACAAAATCTGCAGTGAACTACCACGACTTGTTGGGATTGCTGCAGAACTTTGAGAAGGATCACCAACTCCACAAGAAGACAGTGAATTTAGTGGGAGAATCTTCTTCTGGTTGTCGACCCTTTAAGAAAGAAAAGAAGAACAAGAACAAGAAAAACAAGAAGGTGCGGCCGCATGCTGGGATGACTGCATAGGATCAGACCAAGAAGCGCAAGCCAGACCAGAGCCAGGCAGAGTGCTTCTTCTACAAGAAGTATGGGCACTGGAAAAGGAACTATCCTCTATACATTGCCTCCTTAGATCCAAACAAATCGAGGAAGAAGCAAGTAGTTGCTGGGCAAGGTAATTATATGATAACACCTTACAATTTTTTCTTATTTGATTCTACTATCTGGGTATTAGATACTGAAAGCTCTTAACATATTTGTAATTCTATGCAGGACTTGCAGGTCAGTAGGAGATTTGATCAAGGTGAGAGGTTCCTGAATGTTGAAGATGGAAGATAAGTTCCAATTCTAGCTTTAGGAATCATGAACCTTGTAATCAATTCAAATAAAGTTATTCTTAATGAATGTGGATATAAATATCAAGATTAGCTCTGATGGAATATGAGTATAAATGTTCCTCTGATATGAGATCACCATGGTGACTTTCAACCAACTCATTGTGTTTTGGTGCCGGACAATCTGAATTTTTAATTCAGTGATGGAAGATTTCTGCACACAGTCAAGTACTTATGGAGTTGGTGCGTGTATCAAAATAGAATTGACCACTTCTGATTTTAAGAGTTGTATTTAATTATATTTTAATTTAGTAAAACCTTGGCCAGGGTAGTTTTAGTGAGGAGTCATGGGACTAATTGCTTTGAGACACGATATGGATATATTTTCTAGGGTTGACAGTCTAACCCTGAGTCATCTATTACACAGAGGTCATAGGGATGAATTATACGATAACCATATTTGCTAGGTTCTAAATGTTGTGATTGTGATTATTCGATTTATCTGAACGTCGGATACCATTGCTAGATGATCACTTCGATTAGTATAGAAATTGATTTCTGTGCTACCAGCATAGGTTTGGACCTACGAAGTCACACACACTAGAGGTTCCTACCTGAAATGATGGCTGGTGAAGAGTCCCACTCGACTGAGACTCTATGGTGAAGAGTCCCACAAGACTGGGACTTTGTGGTGAAGAGTCCCATTGGACTGGAACTCTTCGATCGGGGGTCCTACTTGGTTAGGACACTGAGTCTCAATGTTTGGAAGTTTGTGGTCAAGAGTTCCATTGGATTGGGACTCTTCGACCAAGAGTCCCACAGCTTTGGGACTCTAAGTCCTACACGTCTGAAACTCTGTGATTGAGAGTTGGGACTCCATAATCATGAGTTCCACTTGTTTCAGACTCTAGGATCAAAAGTCCCACTGGTTTGGGACTCTTCGATCAAGAGTTTCATTTTGATAAGACTCTATTGTCCGAACACCCACCGAATTTGGACTCTAATTTTATGAGAAATTTTATTAGTGATTTGATCACTAATTAACTTAATTTGATTGAATAATTATTTTTGGTCCAAGTCTAATTGAATTATTTTCAATTGGGTCTGACCCGATTAAGTCGTTGGTTGACCTAATCGTCGAGGAGGTTTGAATCCTAATTTGATCAGAGATTGGGCATGATCAATTTCTAATTTTATTAAGATTTAATTGAGTTTAATTAAGCCTAAATGTGTTGAATTTAAATTAGTCTAATTGGGCCTAACCTATTTTGAATTGGTTGGTTTAAGTTTGAATTTCAAAGACTAGTTTGAGTAGTCTTCTTTTCCTGCGCCATTTAACCCACGCCTACTTAAAAATTTAATCTATATCTCTCATGACTTATTTCCCATGCACAAAAAAGCTTTTGACTAGGGCTCCCATGTTCCAAATGGATAAGGTTTGGTTGTTATTTATTTTGATTTGAATGAGATTCAAACTTGGATAAAAAACAACTTCCACCTTATCCATGCGCTACCCTTCTCTTGTGTGACACTTTTGCTACACGAGAAAAAAGTTTTCTCATAATTTCTTTCCACGCAAAAGAGGTTGTCGCCCATCCTTTCTCACATCCCTAAGTGGATGGGATCAGGTGGTTTGAAGGTTGAATTCAAAATGAGTTTGAATTTGGCCTAACAACCAACCCATCTTTCTCTCTACGCGTTCGTTGTCGCAAATATTAATATTGTTATTGCTAATACTATTACCGATGGCAAATTTTTTAGTCGGTATTATGGTTGGAAAATGTCATTTTTAGCAATGAAACATTTTACCATCGCTAATATTCATTTTTTTTGTAGTGTTTGATCATCCTATCTTAGCCCACAAATAACCAATTGGCATCCTGCATTGACCTAAGCCTTTAATATTAAAATCAATTAGACATCGACTCTAGAAACTCGAGCTTAATAGGATAAGAAAGCCTAAGAATTGGACTAGATTAGGGTTAGTCATTTGATTGGTGTTTAAGGCAAGTGGTTCAAGGATCACATTTTGAAGGAAGGTGGTTACTTAATTAGTTCGGTTAGCTTACCTGTCCAAGACAATTGGTGTCTAAGAAAAGCAATAGAAGGACTCCTACCAACCTTACACTTACCTAATCAGTTGAGTGGCTGATCTTACACTTAGAGAGCTTAAAGGTAACCTTAGCAATTAGGAGCTATCTAGATCTACGACAACCCTAAGTCAAGATTGATTGCCTAGCTTGGTTACTCACTAAAACATCAAACCTAATTAAAACTAATTCTTCTCTTTCTTCTTAGTTCTAGGATTCCTTAAGATCTTTTCTTTAGAACTCCTCTTTTTTTCTCCTTTACTCCTCCAAAAATAAAATTAAAATAAATTAAAATTAAATTAAACTAAAAAATTATAATTTTTTTAAAAAATAATAAAATAATTTAAAAAATTTTCTAAATCACATGTTAGGGTTGCACTAGTACATGCACGATAGAAGATTATTTTTTTTAATCTAATTGAACCTAATCATAAAATTGAATGGCTGAATTATATTAGATCCAATAGTCAAATGGCTGCAAATTTTAGAGAATCATCTAGACAGATGAAGGAATACTTTATCTTTTTTACACATAACCCATCAATTTGTATTCAATTACCTGATATTCCTATAACCCACTATAAGATCAAGCCGACTACAATCCAGATGTTCTGATCTTTCTATAGAAATATCAATAAAGATCTTAACAAGCATCTGGATGAATTTTTATGAATTTGCTTTACGGTGAAGATCCAAAATTTAATGGACGATGTCCTTAGACTGGTCTTATTCCCTTTTTCTTAAAGAACAAAGCCAAGCACTGGCTTGGCACAATAGGAAGACCAATCCAAACTTGAGCTGAATTGCAACATGAATTTCTTAAGAAATTTTATCCCACGGGCCAAATCAATACCATGAGATGAGCTATCACTAAATTTGCTCAACTTTTAGGAGAACAAATTCATGAGTCATGGAAGAGACTTAAGAAACTTTTTAAAAAATGCCCATACCATGGTCTATCTATGTGGCAAATAGTTCAATCTTTTTATGAAAATTTAGGGGACCAATATAAATAAATGATAGATGCATCTTATGGAGGTGCATTTATGAGCAAAAGTAAGAATAAAGCCTATGCCTTGTTTGAAACCTTGAGTGAAAACTCACTTAACCATACTTTGTTATCTTTCTACCAAAAGTATGTAGGAATCCATGAATTTAAACATCTAGGATTTAGTTCTAAGACTGACTTAAATTTGATAGCCTAAAAATTAAATAAAGTTGACCTTTTTGCCTAAAAATTAGATCAATTCTTAATCCTAGGTCAATAATCTCCTGCACAATACACATTACCTTCTAATTATCAGGAGATTTATTCTATCTATGCTAGCCCAGCTCATCATGGGTTGCATAATTTCTACCCTTCATCCGAGAACAAGTCCAAGCTATGCAAGGCTACTTCAAGCCAGTTGTTGATCTTTTTTCAAATTTATATAACCCAGATTGGAGGAACAATTTTAATTTTTTTGGATACCCCAATAGACTTAGGCTCGGACCCAAATTTCCCTAATACAAAACTATCAAAATAGGCCCCCATACCAAAATTATGCCTATAATAGTGATCAACCTATTTAGTCCACTCAACTATCATATTATAATCAACCATCATACCTACCTCCTCAATAGACCAATTTAGCCGATGATAGATTTAATCAACTGCAATAATTGATTTTGACTCAACAAGAATCTATTGCTAAGTTAGAAGCTCAAATAAGATAACTAGCTGAGTCTATCATGAGAAGAGAACTAGGTCAATTGCCAAGCCTATCGATTGCAAATCCTATAAACAACCCACATATTACCAACCAACCACTTGGATTTAGTTATCTATCCTATGTTCCACCTAAGAATCTTTAGTTTGAGAATGTTAAAGTATCATTTTTAAAGACCTATGCCAAGACCGAGTGAGTGAGGCTAGTACTGATGCTAGCTAAAATAAAAATTTAGAAGAAGATGTTAGTACTAAGACTAACCAAATAGAAGAACCTGAGCTCGAAACTAGTACTGATGTTAGTTCCAATATGACTAAGATAGATAAAGAAAAGAAGAAAATAGATGATTTACCTAAGAACTATAAATCTAAAGTCCTATTTTCTTCACCCCTAGAAGCTGGTTCTTCTTACAAAAACCAAGAGGCATGTAATTTACCTCTAGAACTAAAGTCGCCTTTAGACATCCTTCTAGTATCCATTGCATTAATCATAACTCCTTATTTAAAAACTCAATTCATGAGCATTCTAGAAAAATAAATAGGAGAAATTTTTAAGAAACAAGAGTCTGAGAATGGGATCGTAAACTATGTTCCCAAAATTAGTAACGAATTTATCAATAAGGAGATCATAAGCTATCTTTCTGAGATTGACAATCCAAAATCATTAAAATTTATCAATCTAGTATTTGATACAGAATAGATAAGCTACCTTGTATGATGGTAAACGTAGCGCTTGTTGAGAGGCAATCTAATATTTAGTTTTCTTACATCTAATTTATCTTTTTAGTTTATTTTTTTTAGAATATTTTGAATAAATTGGAGGGAGAGCCAAATTTTTAAAATCATGCTGGACTAAAAACATATTAAGTTAGATGTATTCTTTTCTATTCTTTATTACATTCTTTATTTTTCTTTCTCCATTTAGGATAATATCAATTAAATTAGGAGGGAGAATAATAAAAATTTTAAAATTTTTAAAATTTATGAAGAAGTTAGTATTTAGCATTTAAATATTCGATTATGCTTAAGAATCGAGTTGAACTAAATATTTTTAAAAGATATTTGATGCACAAACCAGAGAATTTATGAAATATTGAGGGATCAAGTATTAAGAAAATCCAATAAAGAGTTAAGTCTAGAATATAAATATTTTTTTTAAATATTTTTAATTTTTTTCTACTAGCATCAAAGAAGAGTTTATTTTTTATGGACTTACGTAGGATTACTATACATTTCTTCATAAAAAATAATTATAAAATAACATAGTTTTCAAGTATTTCTTACTATGTAATCGGATCTCTTTGCCTAAACAAGCATTAAGTTTTGTATCATAAAGTAGAAAGAATAAAGAAGCTCCTTGTAAAGCTAGTCTTAACTCGTAGCCTATTTAATTTGAGCTAATAAGCTTGAGAGATATTTTATACCTAGTGCCCTAAAATCAACTAGTTTGAAAATTATTGGCCTGAGACTTACTACATGAATCAAATAGAAAGCTTAAGAGGTTAAGATACTAAATTATGGTATAACATTAAAAAAAATACATTGATTTTTCATCGAGTAACCAGGTCTCATTGCCTAAGTAAGCAATAATATTCACATTAAAAAGTAGGCAATATGAATTAAAAAAATTAATAAATAAAGGATAGAAGTGATAATACACTTGTCCATATGAAAGTTTAGATAATTCAGAGATAAAGATGGAAATAATTAGAAAAAAAATTTAGAAAAATTGAATGTTCTTCACTTAATTTTTATATTGATAAGTATTAATACTCCAATGACATATCTCACTTACACTTTACTGAATATCAATAACTATTTTGAAAATTGCTTGATAAAATTCAAAATTCAAAAGCTAAAAGGTATCTAAAACTAAATTTTTTCTTTACTTGAGAATGAGCAAAGCTTAAGTTAAGGGGTATGATAAGTAGCACAAATACACCGTTAAAAGTATTAATTTATAAATTAATTTATTTTTATTTTTAATAATTAATATTTTTATTTATTTTTTAAAAGATATATTCATCAATAAAAAGAGCTTATTTTTTTGATCAAAAAAAAATAAATTTGAAATAAATCAAAATTAAAATGAATTTGATATAAATTTTTTAAAAAATAAAGAAAAAAATAAAAATAAAAATAAAAATGGCTCAGCCGGCATGCTCAGTCCAACCGACGCACCTAGCCAAGCTAGCCTACTCAGCAAGCTAGCAAGATGCCTAGAGCCAACCCACCCCCGCACGTCGCTAATGTCACTATGATGTCATATTTCACGTGGGTTATGGTCGATCGATAAGTGAGGGCATTTCGATCATTTCATCGATGCAGCAGGCATTGATTCATCGCAATCTATGGTACACTTAGTCCACGTGGTCCATGGGCATAGTAATTGTGCCATCAGATGGTTGTGGTGGTTTTCGGTCTAGATCCAATGGCTGCCACTTTTTCTTATTTTGATTCAAAATCCATCAGCCCCCTGTGCACCATTAGATAGCCCTGAGCTCTCTCGCCTAAGATCCAATGGTTAGATCTTGCCCAAAACTTGATCGGATAGTTGACATATGCCCCTGGCCTAATTTAAAATACCTTGAGTGTCATCCGATGGTCAAAACTCCTCCATTAGGCACGATCGAACAGTCCATGCTTATTCCAACTTGATCTAGGCTAATACACACTGATTTTTGATGATTTTTGAAGCGTTGGATTTTGATTTCATGGCCAGAAGACCCAACACTCACAAAACTTGATCCAGGAAGTCTTTTAAAGTGATTTACACTCAAATTTCCCTTCATATATAGATCTATACCATGGTTTGGTCCTATATCGATTAATAGAAAAGCTCCTCCCTCTCCAGCATCCATTTAAAGGACCCTAGACAAAGGTTTCAAGCTATCTTCGATCAAGAGAAGGTGATGGTATAGGGTAGAGCCAGCTTGGGATACATGGTTGCTTCGAGGCAGATAGTGCCGAAAGAAAGAGCTGATCTTCTACACTATCTCAATACTAATGTTGATCTAAGATCAAGATCAACCTGCTTCTAATTTTTATTTTTTTCTATTCTTTTTAAATTTTATGTATTTAAATTTTAAACTTTATATTAATGTAAATTTTATTTTTCTACTATTTAAATTTTAGTTCTTTACTTTTAATTATAAATTTAATTTTTGCTCTTTATTTTTATTACAAATTTTACTTTATTACAAGTAGATGCTAAGATCTAGGTAGTAGATGTTAGTACCCAAATTTTATTTTCATGTAATTTAAAATTTTATTATATATTTTTTACATAATTTTAAATTTTATTTTTTGACTTCAATTTTATCTTTTTTTTTGATAAAATCAAAGATTTCGAAACTAAAATACTGCCTTTCCTGTGGATTCGACTCGATTCACTACTATCTATGTGTTTTTAATTATTTTAAGAAGTTAAAATTAAACCAATAAATATGGTGTCTTAACGACAATATCGTGCTCTTATCAAACCCCAGGGACAAGGATCAACTCGAATGGGATAGGGGTCAATCCCTATAGGCATGCCAGCGACTATTGCAGAGTTTCAGACATTTTGATTTTTGTATAAACTTTAGATTTTTCAATCATAAATCATTTTAGATCTTATGTAAACTATATTTATGATTCCAAACTTTATTTTTCATGATTAAAATAATTTTAACCATCAAGATTAGATGTTATTACTTTTCATATGATTGTATCACATACAATAAACCTAGGGTTTCAAGATCTAAGGTTTTGCAGAAAAGTAAGTTCTTCCTTTTGCTTTCTTCTTTATAGGATATAGTCACATGACACCCCTATATACGATAAGAGCACTCCATCGAATGGGAAGAGATGGCCTTTAAACCATACTTTCTCTTATGACCGGATGGCCTGATGACTAACCCAATCAAAGTACTTGACACTCGGATCATCTAATATAATATTAAATCTCTAATCAAAATCAGATCTGAGCATAAAACTTATTTAAATTTAATCTAAATAACATTAAATCAGATCTATATAGCATATAAAATCATGTTATGCAATGTTTGTTCTATTACCAATTGAAGAAAAGTTGGATAGTTTCAAGCATGTAATTTTAAAATTTTATAGTGGAATATGTTAGATTAAATAATTTAATCTAAATTACATGCAAGAGATAAAATCTAAACTACCTTGCTCAGGATCTTTAACATGATTTATGATGCATAAAGATCTAAAAATCAAGTCTTGCATCGATCATATCGATGCCTTAGATCAAGTCTAACCATTAGAACTTACTTGGTTCTAATCTAATGAGTTCAATACCCATTACCTTTGTATGAGTCAATGAACACCGCTATGGATCTCGAAGATCAGAAGCTCTTAAGGGTTGCTCACAACTGCACAGGATGTCTGGTCTCTACGAATCATCCGCTCGAAGCTTCGATCTGATCCACCTTCTTGGGAGTGCTAGCTCATGCGAAAGGCTACTTTGTGACTGATTTGCCTTCTTCTTCAAAATTTCTGAACACCTTTAGATCTAAAGAAGAAACTCAAGGAGGATTTGATGGTGGAAGAAGAGGGAGGAGAACTATCTTCTCTCTATGATTTTTGCTCATAAAAAAATCTAGATCAGATCTAGATTTTTCTCTCACCCAAAGAGGAACTAGTTTCCTTTAAAACTCACGCCAAGAAAGAAGACCACCCAAGCCTCATGCCCATAACCCTAGAGCCCTTCTTTGGTTGCCCAAAACTTAAAGAATGTTATCTCCCACATCCAAGATGACCCTTATATAGAGAAGAGGATAGGGTTGATGAGTCATGGACTGGTTTGAATCAAAGTCAAACTATGACTCGTCCCAATCTTAAATTGAATTCAAATTAAATATGAATTTCATTCAATTCTCATCCAAGGGCTCTTAGAGTGAGTAACAACTAGGGTATTGGCATGGGAATAATTCATGCAAAAATAATTTTGGCATGGAGAAAAGTTGGCACACAAGAATAGGTGGTGCAGGATGCAGTCCAAACTTTTTGGACTCTATATTTTAGTTATTTGGTTTCGACTAGATTAGACCCAAATAAATAAGAGTAAACATGATCTAAGAGAAATATGGGGCGTGGCGACGCACGTCCTCTCTCTGAAAAAGAGAGGTACCATGAAAAATCCAACAAAATTGGCATGGAGAGAGCATGTGAGGCAAGTTGGCATAAGGTAGACTAGTCCTAGTTGTTAGGAAATGTATCCTAAAATCAATCATCTAGGTTATAGATGGTTGAGCTGAATGTAATTTGTACTTAAATTTTAAATAAATAAAATTATTATTTTGGCATTTCATCATACTTATGCATCTTCCTATAATGAACTCTTCTATGATGAAGTTCTAAGGACTATTTAGACTCGACAAAGGAGGATTTGTTATTTAGTTTTTAAACCAGTTTGCAGCCAAATAATTCGTTGTTACCCAGGATGACAACGTATCGAGTGTAGGTCATTATGTCCCATAAGTATTGTTTGTCCTCTTAACCAAGAAGTATAAAGATACTGTTATGGCATACAGGTAAAGTGTAGGGATACATTTCACTGAACGTGACTCAACTACATAGCTTTCTACTGTCGAGAGTTGCTTACAAAGGATATGGGTATAAGTGTCCCTTAGATCTGAGATCACCATGTGACTTGCAAGCAACTCATTGTACTTAGGTATCAGACTACCTGAATTTCTAATTCAATAATGAAAAGCTACTAGGTGCAGTCAAGTACTTATGAAGTCGGTGTGTGAGTCAAGATAGGATTGATCCCTCCAAGTGTTAGAGCAACTGCATCACTGTATTCCAATTTAGCAAACCCTCAATCAGGGTAGTCCATTCGATGGATACTAAATTTTGAAATATAATGTAGATAATTTTTTAGGGTTGACAGTTAAATTCTAGATCATCTTTTAAGCATTGAGGTCAAGAGGATAAATTATACCATAACCATACACCACAAGTTCGTCAATGTTGTATTGTGACTATTCGACCTATCCAGACGTCGGATACCATTACTAGATGATCACATCGATAATGATATTGGTTTAGGATTCAAATCTATTAGGGATAAACCCGCTCTTGTCAAAGTTCTGTCAGATGTCTAATCTCTGGGTGACCCCGCCCAGTGGCGATGGCCATGGTCAGGCTCCGACCGGTAAGGGCAATCAGGTTTCTCCACCACAAATGGATGAACTCCTTTAATTGCACTCCTTTCGGACGACCCTCTCCAACCGAGCAGAACCTCAGATGAACTTGAATAGTGTGAGCAGTCGCTTGAGTAGTTGAAGCACTGAGATTTCACCCCCCGAGTAGTCTAGCCTAGCCAGCTTGAAAGCTGGCCAAACTTCTTTCCTACTAGATCTCCTTCAAATAGATTATCGCTATCACCATCGAATCTCATCTCAAGAGCCTCCAACTGATAGAACCTACCCTAGGTAAACTTTTATGCCTTATCTCAAACTCCTCCTTCAACCGGGCTTCTCGGACCTCTCCAACAGTCAAACTCCTCTCGGATTTCTCCTTTAGCCGAACTTCTCCACTAATCGAACTCCTTCTGGACCTCTCCAACAGTCGAACTCCTCCCAAACTCCTTCAGCTGGACTTCTCCACCAATCAAACTCCTCTTAGACTTCTTCGTAAGTCAAACTCCTCCCAGACTCCTCCTTCAGCTGGACTTCTCCATCAGTTGGACTCCTTTCAAACTTCTTCAGTAGTCGAACTTCTACCAGACTTCTCCTTCCGTTGAACTCTCCATCAGTCGAATTCCCTCTGGACTTCTTCCCCCAGTTGTCTAAGGAGCTCCATCCGATCGAGATTCCTCTAGACCCTCTAAGCAGGCTCCCTTCCATACCCCTCTCAACTATCCGAAAGAACCTTAGCACTTACTCTTGATATAGCAAATAATAGTCAAGGCATGATTGATTTTGAGAACACCTGAACTCCTTCGGAACAACCATAACTATGAGCTCTTCACTGCCTGTAGCTACCCCATCCGAACCTCGATTGTTAAGTCCCAACAGACTGGTACGTTATGACAACGGACATCATTCTCCATAACAAATCCTACGTGGCTCCAAACGATCCACTACTAGGCGATTATGGCTGTCGCAATCAGTTTGTTATGGGCTCCGCCTATATAAGAGACCCTCCAGATATGCTGTCTTTTCTAAGCTCTTATCTTCTACCTCAAAACTCTACTAAAAAACTTCTCTGAATACTCCATTTCTATTGGCCAAAAGAGCTGACTTGATCATCGAAGGGTCTTGCCATAGCCACCACCCCCAACTTTGGACAAGACTTATTTTACAGATCACCGACGGTGACCTCATCTTCTCTGACTCCAACCTCAAATTCGGCATCAACCAGATTTTGCACAAAAAAAATTGGCACTGGAGGAAGGGATCTTTGATCCCTTATTCTTAAAGGAGTATTTAGTGGAGGTTCTTCTTCTCCTTCAAAGTCTTTCTTCTTCGATTGTTCTTGGAAAGATGCCTGATAAGCATCATAAATTCATCAATAAAAGTATTAATTTATTAATTAATTTATATTAATTTTTAATAATTATTAATCAATTTATATATAATTTTTGAGAAATTCATATTTTTATTAATTAAAAAATTAATTAAAAAATAATAAAATTTAAAAAATAAAATTTTATTATTAGTGGAAAGAGCTCATTTTTTTGATCACAACAAAATAAATTTTGAGTAAAATAGAGCTAAAACGGAAAAGATATGAATTTTTAAAGAAATAAAATAAATAAAATTTAAATAAAAAAAGAAAACGGCTCAGTCGGCTTCGCAAGTCAAGCCGCCACGCCGCAGCAGGCGGCACATCCAGACATGCCGAGCTAAGCCGACCAAGCTGGCGCACCAAGCCATCCACGCTAGCTGACTCAAGCTCAGAAGCCATCAGCTGGTCTACAGCATAGT
Source organism: Cocos nucifera (assembly GCA_006176705.1). Taxonomy (NCBI): domain Eukaryota; kingdom Viridiplantae; phylum Streptophyta; class Magnoliopsida; order Arecales; family Arecaceae; genus Cocos; species Cocos nucifera. The sequence continues at coordinate 305,763 of QRFJ01000215.1, read as the reverse complement.
GTAGACCGCCAGCTCAGTAGACACCAGCGAATCAGAGCCTGCCACGTGGTAGACCTAGACCCCTAAAGGAATTATAGGAAATTCATCGCGGCTCACAAGGCATTTTGGTCTTTTCATCAGTCAATAAAGGGCGCTGATTGGTTGCGGTGCACGATGTAGCCGGTCCATGGGAATAGTAAACGCGCGATCGTGCGGTGGTGGTTGTTTGCGGTCAAGATCGGACGGTCAACATTTTTTTCGATTGCCGATTTCACTTGGATCACCATCGGATGGTAGTGCTTGATTCTAGCTTCGATCTGACGGTCCAGAATGCTTCCGACGGTGATCAAGATTCCCGAAGCACGATTTGCGGCCAAATTTCCTCCATCAAGCACAATCCAACGGTCAGAAATTGATCTGACCCGATCTGGGCTGATATGCATCCAATTTTGATGATTTTTGGACCGTTGGATTCCTATTGAATGGATAGATTTCACCAGGCTTACTAGAGTCATATTAGAGCTATTTTAATTCAAATTTTATTTAGATTTTGATGATTACAAATGCCATTAGTCCCACATTGCCTTTAGAAAAAATATTCAGCCCTCCTAGCTCTATAAAAAGGACCCCAGGCCTTCAGAAATCTCCATCTCCGATCAAGGCGAAGCTTTGGTACAGGGCAAAGCTAGGCTATGGGTTAAAGGCTACTTCGAAGCAACGGATGCTAAGAAGAAGAGCCAGACTTCTACACCATCTTTCTGCCAATGCCGATCCAAGATCAGAGATCCGGCTATTTTATTCTTTTTAAATTCCATGTATTTAAATTCTAAAATTTTAATTAATAAAAATTTTATTTTTGCACTTTAATTTCTTGCTTTTTTTATTTTTATTGTAATTTAATTTCTATACTTTAATTATTATATTTTATTTTATTGTAAGTAGATGCTAAGATCTAATTAGTAGATCTTAGCACCAAATTTAAATTTCTGCATCTTTTAATTTTTATTTTTAATCTTCCGACTTTACTTTTGATTCCAAAACTCAAATCATTTTTTTTTTTCAAAAATCAAAGATTTTAAATCTAAAATACTATCTTTTCTGTGGATTCGATCGGACTCACTGCTATCTATGCATTTTCAATGATTTTAAGAAGTCAGATTAAACTGATAAACATGGTGTCTTAACGACAACATCGTATTTCTATCAAGTTTTTGGCACCGTTATCGAAGAATATTTTTGATTTTGATTTCTTTGATTTATTAAAAATAATTTTGGCAAACGCACCAAGTTTTTGGTGCCGTTGCCGGGGAAGGAATGAACATTAAATTTTTGATCTCTTTGATTTTTTTGTAAATAAATTATAAATAAAATTTTTATTTTCTTTTAAATATTGCTTGCTATTTTTTTTATTTTTATTATTTTATAGAAAAAGAGATTAAAGAATAAAAAGAATCAGGAGTTTTGCTTGGTAAGATCAATTCTAACCCTAGTTCTCTTTCCTTTTTATTTTATTTATTTATTTATTTTATTTTTAAATTAATTAAAAAAATATTTATTTAAATCTAATTAAAAATTTCATGATAAGATTAGAAATCCTAACTGCTTAGAGCATGCATCATATTATTTTTATTTTTATTTTTTTTTATTTTATTTTATCTTTTTTTGGTGATTGCTGGAGGCAAGGTAAGCCTTTCAGAATTTAATTAGTTGCATACATCTAGTTTAAATTGCATAGAACCCTTTAATTGAAATTTTTTTGTGCATATTCATATTAAATCAAATTAAGGGCATAACCTAATCAAACAAGATAATGTGGAGATTTGATCATCCTTCCTTAGCCCACAAACAACCAACCAGCATCTTGCATTGACCTAAGCCTTTAATTTTAAAATCAATTAGACATCAACCTAGGAACTCGAGCTCAATAGGATAAGGAACCCTAAGAGTTGAACCAGATTAGAATTAGTCAATTTGACTGGTGTCTAGGAAAGTGGTTCAGGGATGATAGGGCCCGAAGGAAGGTGGTTTCTAATTGGTTCCATTCGCTTACCTGATCAAGTATAATTGGTGTCTAAGGCAAGCAACGGGAGGACTCCCACCGACCTTACACTTACCTGGCCAGTTGATTGGCTAATCCTATACTTGGAGGGCTTGAAAGTGACTTTGACAGTTAGGAGCTGGCTAGATCTAGGACAACCTTTAGTCAAAATTGATTGACCAACTTGATTGCTAACCAACATTAAATCTAATTAAACCTAATTCTTCTCTTTCTTCTTAGTTCTAGGACTCCTTAGGACCTCTTCTTTAGAACTCTTCTTTCTTTTTTCTCCTTACTCCTCTAAAAATAAAATAAAATAAAATAAAATAAAATTTAAATTAACTAAAAAATATTAAAAATGATAATTAAATTAAATTAAATTAAAATTAAAATTAATAAATAAAATAATTAAAAAAATAATTTTTAATGTAATAAAATAATAATAAAAAAAATTAAAAATAAATTCTAAAAAAATTTTTGAACCACACATTAGGGTTGCACTAATACATGCACGATAGGAAATTGCTTTTTTTGATTTAGTTGGCTTAATTGAATGGTTGATTCACATTAAACATAATAATCAAATGGCTAATCTGAATCTAATAGTCCAAAAATTAGATAAAGTTGATCTTCTTGCTCAGAAAATAGATCAACTCTTAATCCTAGGTCAACAATCTTCTACATAATTCACATCATCTTCTAATTATCAGGAGATTTATTCAATCTGTGCTAGCCCAACTCATCATGTGAGTGAATATCCTATGACTGCACAGTTTCCATATTTTATCCAAGAATAAGTTCAAGCTACTCAAGGGTACTCCAAATTGATTAATGACTCATTTTCAAATTCATATAATCCAGATTGGAGCAGCCACCATAATTTTTCTTGGACATCCCAACAGACTCAGGCTCAAACCCAAATTTTACCTATCCAAAACTATCAAAATAAGCCCCAATACCAAAACTATACCTATAATAATGGCCAGCCTAGTCAGTTTATCCAGCCACCACATCATGATCAGCCTTCATACCCACCTCCTCAACAGACCAATCTAGCTGATGATAGATTTAACCAACTTCAACAATTGATTCTAACTCAACAGCAATCTATCGCTAACCTAGAAGCTCAAATTGGACAATTAGTTGAGTCTAACATGAGGAGAGAACTAGATCAACTATCGAACCTACCAATTTCAAACAACCCACCTAATGTCTACCAATCACCTGGATCAAGTTATCAATTTAATGTCTCACCTAAGAATCCCCAATTTGAGAATACCAAAGTAATTTCTGAACTTAAAAGCTATAGGATTCTTATGGACCCATACCAAGATCAGGTGAGAGAGGCTAGTATTGATGCTAGCCAAAATAAAAAATTAGAGAAACTGGTTAGTACTGAGACTAACCACATAGAAGAACCCGAGCCAGAAACTAGTACGGATGCTGGTTCCAGTTTAAATAAGATAGAAAAAGAGGAAAAGAGAATAGATGATTTACCCGAGACTTATAAATCCAAAAGTCTATTCCCTGCAACCCAAGAAGCCGATTCTTCTTACAAAAATCAAGAGGCATGTAATGAAATATCAATGGAGTTATTTAAGCAAGATCACATTAATTTATCTCCAAAATTAAAACAGCCTTTAGTCACCATTCCAGCACCCATTGAATCAAACGTAACTCCTAAAACTCAATTCATGAGCATTTTAGAAGAATAAATAGGAGAAATTCTTAATAAACATGGGTCTGAGAATGAAATCATAAATTATATCCCTAAAATTAACAGTGAATATATCAATAATAGGATTATAAATCATCTTTTTGAGATTGGCAATCCAAAACCATTAGAATTTATCAATCTAATATTCGACATAGGATAGTGAGCTGCATTGTGTCTGGCTGAAGACGGTAAACTTAGTGCTTATTGGGAGGCAATCCAATATTTAGTTTTTATCTAATTTATCTTTTTAGTTTTTTTTTAGGATAATTTGAATAAGTTGGAGGGAGAGCTCAAATTTTTAAAGGCATGTGCTAGACCAAAAATATACTGAGTTAGGTGTATTTTTCCATGTTCTTTATTACATCCTTTATTTTTTTCTTCTCCATTGAGGATAATGTCGATTAAGTTGGGGGAAGAGAAAAATAAAAATTTTAAAATTTTAAATCCTCAAAAAAGTTAGTATTTAGTATTTAGACACCTGATTATGCTTAAGAATCGAATTAAACTAAGCATTTTTAAAAGAAAATTGATGCACAGATTAGAGAATCTATGAGATATTAAGGAATCAAGTATTAAGAAAATTCAATAAAGAGTTAAGTCTAGAACATAAAAAGTTTTTTCTTAGAGCATTTCTAATTATTTCTATTAGCATCAAAGAAAAGTCTACTTTTTATAGGCTTGTGTAGGGTAACTATATGTTTCTTCATATAAAAAATTTATTTTAATAAAATAATTTTTAAGTACTTCTCACCGAGTAATCGGGCCTCTTTGCCCAAGCAAGCATTGAGTTTTACGTCAAAAAGTGAGATGGACAAAGAAGCTCGTTATAAAGCTAGTCTTAACTCGTAGCCTATTTGATTCGAGCTAGTAAGCCCGAGGGGTATTCTATATCTAGTGCCCTAAAGCCAACTGGTTTGAGAGTCATTGGCCCAAGACTCGCTACATGGATCAAATAGAAAGCTTAAGGAGTTAAGACACTCAATAGTGGTACAACGTTAAAAAAAAAAAAAAAAAAAAAAAAAACATTGGTTTCCCATTGAGTAATCGGGTTCCGTTGCATAAGTAAGCAATGATATTCGCATCAAAAAGTGGGCAATGTAAAAATAAAAATCAATAAATGAAGGATGGAAGTAGCAATACACTTGCCTATATGAATGTTTAGACAAATCAAAGATAAAGGTAGGATAATTTAGAAAAAAAAGTTTTTAAAAATTTAATATTCTTTACTTAATTTTTCTATTGATAAGTATTAATACCCTAATGATATATCTCATTTAAGCTCTACTGAATATCAATGGCCATTTTGAAAATTGCTTAGGTAAAATTCAAAACTCTAAAGTTAAAAGGTATTTAAAACTAAATTCTTAATTTACTCGAGAACGAGCAAAGCTTAAGTTGGGGTGTGTGATAAGCATCATAAATTTACCAATAAAAATATTAATTTATTAATTAATTTATATTAATTTTTAAAAATTATTAATCAATTTATATATAATTTTTAAGAAATTCATATTTTTATTAATTAAAAAATTAATTAAAAATAATAAAAATTAAAAAATAAAATTTTATTATTAGTGGAAAGAGCTCATTTTTTGGATCACAACAAAATAAATTTTGAGTAAAACAGAGCTAAAACGAAAAAGATATGAATTTTTAAAGAAATAAAATAAATAAAATTTAAATAAAAAAAAGAAAACGGCTCAGTCGACTCCGTAAGTCAAGCCGCCACGCCGCAACAACCGGCGCGTCCAAACGCACCAAGCCAAGCCGACTAAGCCGGCACGCCAAGCCATCTACACTAGCTGACTCAAGCTCAGAAGCCATCAGCTGGTCTACAGCACAGTGTAGACCGCCAGCTCAGCAGACACCAGCGAATCAGAGCCTGCCACATGGTAAACCTAGACCCCTAAAGGGATTACAGGAAATTCATCGCGGCTCACAGGGCATTTCGATCTTTTCATCAGTCAATAAAGGGCACTGATTGGTTGCGGTGCACAATGTAGCCAGTCCACGCGGTCCATGGGAACATTAAATGTGCGATCATGCGGTGGTGGTTGTTTACGGTCAAGATCGAACGGTCAGCATTTTTTTTGATTGTCGATTTCACTTGGATCGCCATCGGATGGCAGCACTTGATTCTAGCTTCGATCTGACGGTTCAGAAAGCTCTTGATGGTGATCAAAATTCTCGAAGCACAATTTGTAGCCAGATTTCCTCCATCAAACGCAATCAATGGTCAGAAATTGATTCGGCCCGATCTGGGCTGATATGCATCCGATTTTGATGATTTTTGGACAGTTGGATTTCTATTGAATGGCCAGATTTCACCAGGCTTACTAGAGTCATATCAGAGTTATTTTAGTTCAAATTTTATTTAGATTTTGATGATTACAAATGTCATTAGTCCCACATTGCCTTTAGAAAAAAATATCCAGCACTCCTAGCTCTATAAAAAGGACCCCAGGCCTTCAAAAATCTCCATCTCCGATCAAGGTGAAGCTTTGGTACAGGGCGAAGCTAGACTATGGGTTAAAGGCTGCTTCGAAGCAATGGGTGTCGAGAAGAAGAGCCGAACTTCTACACCATCTTTCTACCAATGCCGATCCAAGATCGGAGATCAGACTATTTTATTCTTTTTAAATTCCATGTATTTAAATTTTGAAATTTTAATTAATAAAAATTTTATTTTTGCACTTTAATTTCTTGCTTTTTTTATTTTTATTGCAATTTAATTTTTATACTTTAATTATTATTTTTTATTTTATTGCAAGTAGATGCTAAGATCTAATTAGTAGATCTTAGTACCAAATTTAAATTTCTACATCTTTTAATTTTTATTTTTAATCTTTCGACTTTACTTTTGATTTCAAAACTCAAATCATTTTTTTTCAAAAATCAAAGATTTCAAATCTAAAATACTACCTTTCCTGTGGATTCGACCTGACTCACTGCTATCTATGCATTTTCAATGATTTTAAGAAGTCAGATTAAATAAATAAACATGGTGTCTTAACAACAACATCGTGTTCTTATCAATGCCTCCCAAGAAAGCTTCGACTCGACGGTGAACCACCTCTGTAGCCAGATCTCATCCAGATCTGTCCACTCCTATTTCATCTCTAGCATCTCAAACTCCATCGACAGTGATGGTGGATATAGAATAGTTCAACCTGCTGGTCCAACAGGTCAGTAGTCTCACTGAAGCAGTGCAGGTCATGCAGCAGCAACCTCCCACACTGATCTGACTGAAGTGGCTCTCACCGAAATCCCAGGATCTAGTCTAGGGTTGACCAACTTGGGTGAGTCGGCCTACAACTTTCGAAAAAGAAAAGCAGATGGTAGAGAGTGAAGAAAAACATGCAGGGTTTCATGCATAGATTTTAAAATTTTTTTGAAATTAAAGCAGCGGAAGACATAGATTAAATAGTTTAATCTATAATATGTATGTAATCAGATTATAAAACCCTACATCAAGGATCTATAATATATTATGATGCAAATATAAATCTAAAATTAAATTAATCATAAGTGGTATTGATCATATCAATACCTAGATCTAGAATAATTCTAGATCTAACCCTAGATCATATCTAGGTCACCAATAGATTAGATCTCTTAACTTTGAATGGGTCGAGAACTCCATGGTTGATTTTTATTATTACTTTTATAGCTGCACACATGTCCAGCCTTTACAGGTGATCCATACGAACCTGCAACATAGATCGGAGGTTTATCGAACGAAGGTCCACTCGAAGTGCTAGCTTCTCGTGGATCCCTCCGGATGGTTAATCAAATACATATTTTTTAGATCTCTTGGATACTCCAAGAGATGAAGAACATGTGGAGGAATAAGAGAGGAATCGAAACCTTGGATCTTTCATAAATCAAAAAATAAAATCAAGAAAAAATAAATCCTAAAAGAAGATAAATCTTTTCCTTCAGGACATCAACGATTGATGTCCTAAAAATATCTCTATGTTAGGATAAGAGGAGACCTTCTCCTCTAGAATTTTTTCTAATTTTTTAGATCTAAGATTTTTTATTTTATTTATATAAATTTTTTATAAAAAATTAGAGAAGAATGATTCTCCAAGAAACCCTAAGAGAAGACCTTTCTTCTCTTCTTCTTCTCTCATTAGGACATGATCAGATCATGTCCAAAGATGATTACTATACTTCAACACCTTAAAGCACAGATCTCCATGCCATCTCACTTTCTCTCTCTTAAATTTTTATCATATAAAAATCATAAATAAAATAGGAAGAGAGAAACATAAAAGAAAAATACAAGAGAAAACAATCTTCTCTTACCTTGTCTTCTTCAAGACATCAACATTTGATGTCTTAATTGAAGGCTCTTCTCCAAGAATCTTGGCATCCCAAAACCATCATGCCTTCTCCTCCTTTTTCTCTGGTTTTCTATAAATTTTTTAATATTTATCACATCCACAAACCATCTCATAGAAGGCTCCCCAATAATATAAGGATGACTAGGTCAAACCAAGTCTTTTTTGGACTCCTATGGGGCGTCCAACTCTTGGATGCCCCTTCCTTGATTTTAGGCATGAGAACCAGAAAACCAATGCACAAAAACCTAGGGAGAAGGGTAGAGAAAAGGTTGGGTGGCATGGAGAAAAAATCCAAAAGGAGGAAAGAAGTTTTGGTCAAAGGGGACTCTATCAAATAGGAAACTAATCCTAACCACTTTCTAGTTTTGACCAAGTCAAAACAAATTCCTAAACCAATGAGAAGTAGGGCATGGAGACTATTTCTTAGGCATGGGAATTCTCATAAAACATTAGAAATAAAAGATGTGGGCATGGGATTTTAGGTGCAAGAGAAAGAGAGTCCCAGTTATGTGGGCATGGGATTTTAGGTGCAAGAGAAAGAGAGTCCCAGTCTAACTGGGACTCCTCTTGTTTGACTAGGTCGAAATAGATTTGAACCTAATTTAAATCCTATTTAAATTAGATTAAATGCAACCCAATTAAGGATGATCCTAGTCCAACTAGAAGCCTAATTAAATTAGAATAAATCAAGATTTAAATCCTTAGTCAATTAGGTGCACCCAAGTCCTAGTCAAACAAGAAATTATTCTTTCTTGTAATTGGCTTATCAAATAAATCAACTAGACTTAATCTAATTAAGTTCAAACTAATTCAAATTAAATCTAATTCAATTAGACTTGATCTCAACCTAATTGCTCAATCAAATTGAGCCAATTAGCAATCCAATTGCTAATCGATCCTCCTGCAATACTTGCATTAGGTCAAACACCAATCGTATTGATGGATTGACCTTAGAATGATTCTCAATCATCGATTAACCATCCGATCAGGTTACAAGTTCTAATGTATATGACCCGATAGGTTTGACCTAAGTTGATAGCATAGGAATCAATTTCTGTACTAATCAAAGTTACTATCTAGCAATGATTCCTGACGTCCGGATAGGTTGAATGTATGCAAAACAACATTCTTAGAACCCTGGCCCATGGTCACCGTATAATTTATCCCTTTGATCAATAATGCTCAAGATGACTTTGAGTATGCTATCAAACACTCATACAAGTCATCTCTATTATGTCTTAAAATTTTGCAAATCCCGTGACATCTCACGAGGATTATCCAGGCCTATGTTTTACTAAATTAAAACACAATGAGACATTCTTTTTCTGAAGCTAATCAGGAGTGGTCAATCCCATCTTGACTCACACATCGACTTTGCAAGTACTTGACTATATCCAAAAATCTTTCAAACCTATATTAGAAATACAGGCAGTCCGACATCAAAGTATAGTGAATTGCTTGCAAGTCACCGTGGTGATCTTAGGTTCGAGGGACACTTATACCCATTAGCCTTAGCTAGCTACTCTTGACAGTAGAGTGCTACATTGATCACGTTTAGTGTAGATATACTCCTACATCTTACCTAGATGCCATACCAGTGTCTCCACACCACTTGGTTATGAAAACAACCAACGTATATGGCATACAGTGATCTACACTCGATAAGTTATCATCCTTGTTAATAACTTATCATTTGATCATGAACAATTTAAGAACCATCTGATAAATCCTTCTTTATCGATTAATAATGATTTTAAGGACTTCATCATAATTTAGGAGTTTATTTAAGAAAGATAGAACTTTTATGATGAATCAGCCAAATAACTATTATTATTAGATAAATCATGTACTAATTCCAATTATTTACCACTTAGATGATTGGATTTAGGATACATTTTCTAACAATTTTTACTTGGACTAAAGCCAATCAGAACAATATCAAATATCCTATCTTCTACTTGAGTTCGTAGAACTCCTTAGTTTTGAGGCCTTAGCAAATGGATCGATCAAATTCTCCTTTTACGTCGATCTTCTAAAGTTTGACATCACCTAGATCTAATATCTAATGTGATGGCGATGTAGAATATGTTGGTTCTTCGGTTCTTTAGTCTGAGTTATGACTCTAGTGCTATGATAAGACTGGACCATCGATGGAGGGTGCCACTCCCAATCTGCTAATGAATCTCAGCAACTATACAGCTTACATGGTAGCATCATATGCCACAATGTACTCTACATCACTAACTGAATAGGCTAAAGTATCTTGCTTGAAATCTTTCTAGTAGATTGCTCCTATAATTAGGGTATGATCCAATATTTTCTTATTATCATCTTGATCTAATTGAAATTAAAACATCCATATATTTTAAGTCAGTACTTTCATATTTGAGTCATTGAACCATATTATTTTTTAAATACTTAAGGATTGTCTATATAATCTTTCAGTGGCTCTCACTTAAATCAAATTGGTATCTGCTCACTACCTCTAGTGACTATACCATGTCTAGTCTCGTACATGAAGAAATAAGATGACAGCTAAACTTTTATTTCTTGCAATGCTAGAATGTCATCCTGATTAAGAGAATTTCATCCTCAAAAAATACAAGGAATAACACTATAGAATATTTTGCCCAATTATAAATATAGGATTTATCTTTGTTCATAATAAAAACATACGTTCAAAATGTATATTCAAATTATGAGGTAATAGCCAAATGGGCTTTACAGGTCTTTACCTTTCCATCTGCGCTACTCTAATCATTTTGAAAATCCATTCACACCCAATGGATTTTATCCCTTCAAGTGAATCAACTAGTGTCTATACACTATTGATTTCCATATACTTTAATTTGAATCTTATGGCTTCAAGCCACTTCTCAAAGTCAGACCACTACATTGTATCCCTATAGGTGATCGGATCATTATTGTTCTCATCGAGCTCAATAGGATCGCCATCTCGGACCTAGATACTGAAGTATCTATCCTGCTAGTATGGTACTCTACTAAATCTCCTTAAAGATGACACTTTAATGGGCTTCGGGTTTGATCTGATCAAATTCAATTCTATAGGTTTACTAGATTACGTCGGTTCTTTTCTACCAATCAAATTTTTTCAAGTTCAACTTTACAGACATCAGTTCCATATCTAAGAAACTCTTTTCCAAAATAAATATCCTTAATGCTGATGAACATCTTATGCTCTTCAGTATGGTAGAATTAATCATCCTTAAATACCTATTGGACCAGGATCCAAGTTTATCTATGTGCAAATATATGATAAAGGACAATCAACTCCAAATCTAAAAGTAAGAGAGTCTAAGTCTACACCTGATCCATATCCCATATGGAGTCAATGCAATAGATTCATTCGGTATAAACTTTTAGAGTAAAACAAGTAGTCATAAGAGCACAATCCTGAAATAGGCAGACTAGTAAACCCTATTGTGGATTGGACCATGTCTAACAAAGCTTAATTTCTTCTTTTAGATACACTATGTTCTGAAAAGAAATCCACTAAGAGAGCATCCAATTCTCTCTTAGATATGTCATAAACTCACTGGATAAGTATTCGCTTCCTTTATCTAATCGAAGAATTTTAATACCTTATCCAATTTATTTTCCTATTTCACTATTAAATTATTTGAATATTTCAAATGATTCATCCTAGATGCACTCATGCCTAGATAGATCATTTGTAATGAAATATTAATATCTTCCTTTGGCACTTAAGTTCACAGGTCCACATACATTACTGTGTATGAGACTTAGAACTTTATTGGCTCCTTCATCTTTTCTAGTAAAAGATGACTTTATCATCTTTTCAGGAAAATAAGATTCATCGGCTATCAATGATTCACAATCATTAATGTTGAGGTTTTTCTTCAAGCTAACCCATTTATCCTATTCTTGTCAAGATGACTAAGTCTATAATGCCAAAGATAGATATCCATGACATAATCTAATTTGGGTGTGTATATTATACTTAACAAGCTGTATAAATGTTAAATATTATTTCTTTATTATCCATATATTATTGTAACATTATTCATAATAATATCATAACAATCTCCTTTATTGATAAATGATAACCATCCCTAGCCAAAAGGCCAACAGAGAACACATTTATCATAAAGATGGACAATAGTGACAATCACTCAAAATGACATCTTTGAAAATAAGCTTGACAATTTCTAAAGCTAGGATTGGAATAGGACTTCCATCCAAAATATTTAGGTATTTCTCATCATTTTCAAACATTCCACTTACCTATAGTTCTTGCAACAAATTGCATAGAACTATCGATATCTCATACCAAGTAGCAGAATTTCATATAGAAAAATTTCAAGATATTATCATATAACATCCTTGATAAGCAACTCTTGCTCATTTCTCATGTTCGGCCTGTTATGGTCAAGAAAAGCAAGATAATTCTTCTTCCTATGACCCTGCTTCTAATAGTAGAAGCACTATACCTGATTTGGGTCAATTTTGGACTAATTATTTTTATGGAGCTAAGAGGCCCCAGTATGAATCTATTTGTACTACTGAACCAAATTCAACTTTCGATACTAATTATCGAAATTGGATCCCATAAGTCATCACTATCTAACAGCGATAGGAGCAATTAGGGTTTAGCCTTATTTTGAGAAAAGAGAATAATGACTTAAGTATATGAATTATATTAAGCCTAGAGACTTGGACTTTAGTCTAAAGGTTCTCCCACTATTTTATTTGAATTGGTAGCCTCTACCTCCAATTCGAAGAATTACTTTAATTTTCTAGTAGGTACTAGAATCCACATAGACTACACATAAGCCCAACTATGGTTGGTCAACCCATGTATATCTAAGGGTAATTATTTCTCCAAATAACTTCAAGTAATTTAATTTTGCTCCAGAAAACTAATCAGTAGGCTAGGGCCTCCACTGTAAGGATCCGATTAGGTCCAACCATTAACATGACTATACTTGATGCATCTAACCAATAAATGATTAAGCCCAACTATGGTTGGTCAACCTAATCACCATTAGAGAGACACATCCAAGTCATCATATGATGAATGATAATTTCATTAGTCAACAAGCACCAGGCCTATGGGCCTCCAATGATTATTGAGTTAATGGATCCATTATCAAACTGGGAGGCTATGACTCAGTTATCTCCATAACTTAGTCATTTTAAGGATCTAATAATTTTAAAAGATTTAAATTATTTGTGATTTAAGGATAGAAAGAACATGGACCAATTTGCTCCTACTGATTTCACCAAGTCAAGTCCTCCCACTGACTTCTCAAGTCATCGATAAGGATTAGGATCAATTTTAGTCCATGGGCACCTAGATCAGTCTCACTAAGTAAAATCAGTTTCACTGATTTTCTATGTGACATGGGTTAGCACGAATCAATGAGCAACCTAATCAAAACTTGATTAACCACATTGGCTAGGTAAGTGAGATCGGTAGAAGGATTTGCTAAGGCTTGCCTTAGACACCATCAGAAATGGCCAGATAAGCGAGCTACCAATTAAAAACCATCGGTCTAGGATGCCAGACTTACCTTAGACACCAATTGATTTATTAATTTTGATTTGGTCTATCTAAAGACTCGAGCTCGACCACTGAGCCATGATCAGTATCCATTTGTTAGATGTAAGGACTTTGATCAACTACAACTATTGAATTGATCTAAAGAAATGACCTAATCATAATTAACTATTAATTAGGTTGGATCAATTTCTTAACTAAGTTCATATTTAATCTAACCCTAGGTCTAACCCAGTTAAGAACCTGATCAAAGCTAACCCATTTTTCTTGAACCCATGTTTTATGAAATTATCTTAGAATCTTTAAATCACAAACCTAGATCCTAAACAATCACTTAATTCTAAATTAAGTTCAAAGCTTATGGGTTTGGATTTATGAAATCTCAAAACTAATTTTTGATTTTATTATTTAAAATATTTTTAAATTATAAATACTTTACTTTGAATCAGATTCAAATGATGGTTTTAGATCTGATTTGTTTCAATGTTTCAATTATGTCTTAGGATTTTGAATCTAGAATTTTATAGAAAGTAAGTTCATAATTTAAATTCTATAAAACTTATATGTCATACATATGCAAACTAGATTCAACACCACTGAAGGGGTTAACCTTACAACCATATAGATTTTGATTATGTCTTACAACCTTTTCATTGTAAGGGGTTAACCTTACAACAAGACAACCTTATGATAGTATGTACAATTTTTAATTAATTTTAATTTTTAGATTTATTCTTAAGCATACATGAACATGTTATAAAAGAACCTAGATGCTTTGATACCACTAAAGAAAAACATGTAGGGTTTCATGCATAGATTTCAAAACTTTTTCAAAATTAAAGCAGCGGAAGACATAGATTAAACAATTTAATCTATAATATACATATAATCAAATTATAAAACCCTACATCAAGAATCTATAATATGTCATGATGTAAATATAAATCTAAAATTAAATTAATCATAAGTGGTTTCGATTATATCAATACCTAGATCTAGAATAATTCTAGATCTAACCCTAGATCATATCTAGATTATCAAGAGATCAGATCTCTTACCTTTGCATGGGTCAAGAACTCCATGGTTGATTTTTTTTATTGATTTTAGAGCCACACACACGTCTGGTCTCTACAGGTGATCCACATGAACCTACAACATAGATCGAAAGTTTGTCAAACGAAGATCCGCTCGAAGTGCTAGCTTCTCGTGGATCCCTCTTGATGGTTAATCAAATACATATTCTTCGGATCTATTGGACACTCCAAGAGATGAAGAACATGAGATGGAATAAGGGAGAAATCCAAATCTTGGATCTCCCATAAATTAAAAAATAAAATCAAGAAAAAATAAATCCTAAGAAAAGATAAATCTTCTCCTTCAGGACATCAACGATTGATGTCTTGAAAACATCTCTATGTTAGGACAAGAGGAGACCTTCTCCTCTAGGATTTTTTCTAGGTTTTTAGATTTAAGATTTCTAATTCTATTCATATAAAATTTTCAAAAAAATTGGAGAAGAAGGGTTCTCTAAGAAATCCTAAGAGAAGACCTTTCTTCTCTTCTTCTTCTCTTATCAGGACATGATCAGATCATGTCCAAAGATGATCACTATGATTCAACACCTTGAAGCATGGATCCCCATGCCATCTCACTTTCTCCCTCTTAGATTTTTATCATATTAAAATTATAAATAAAATAGAAAGAGAGAAACACAAAAGAAAAATACAAGAGAAGATAATCTTCTCTTACCTTGTCTTCTTCAAGACATCAATCTTTGATTTCTTAATTGAAGGCTCTTCTCCAAGAATCTTTGTGTCCCAAAACCACCATGCCTTCTCCTCCTTTTTCTTTGGTTTTCTATGAATTTTTTGGGATTTATCACATCCTCAAACCATCTTATAGAAGGCACCCCAATAATATAAGGTTGACTAGGTCAAACCTAGTCTTTTATGGACTCCTATGGGACGTCCAACTCTTGGACATCCCTTCCTTGATTTCAGGCATGAGAACTAGAAAACCAATGCACAAAAACCTAGGGAGAAGAGAAAAGAAAAGGTTGGGTGGCATGGGGAAAAAATCCAAAAGAAGGAGGGAAGAAGTTTTGGTCAAAGGGGACTCTATCAAATAGGAAACTAATCCTAACCACTTTCTAGTTTTGATCAGGTCAAAATAAATTCCTAAACCAATGAGAAGTAGGGTATGGAGACTCTTTCTTAGGCATGGAAATTCACATAAAACATTAGAAATAAAAGATGTAGGCATGGGCTTTTAGGTGCAAGAGCAAGAGAGAGAGTTCAAGTCCAACTAGGACTCCTCTAGTTTGATTAGATCAAAATAGGTTTGAACCTAATTTAAATTTTATTTAAATTAGGTTTGAACCTAATTTAAATTTTATTTAAATTAGATTAAATATAACCTAATTAAGGATGATCCTAGTTCAACTAGAAATCTAATTAAATTAAATTAAATTAAGATTTAAATCTGATTTAAATTCTAAGTTAATTAGGTGCACCCAAATCCTAGTCAAATAAGAAATTATTCTTTCTTGTAATTGGCTTATCCAATAAATCAAGTAGACTTAAACTAATTAAGTTCAAATTAATTCTAATTGAATCTAATTCAATTTGACTTGATCACAGCTCGATTATTCAATAAAATTGAGCCAATTGGCAATCCAATTGCTAATCGATCTTTCTACAACACTTGCATTAGGTCAAACACCAATCGTATTGATGGATTGACCTTAGAATGATTCTCAATCATCGATTAACTATCTGATCAGATTACAAACTCTAATATGTGTGACCCCATAGGTTTCAACCTAAGCCAGTAGCATAGGAACCAATTTCTATACCAATCAAAATTATCATCTAGCAATGGTTCCCGACGTCCGGATAGGTCGAATGTATGCAAAGCAACATTCTTAGAATCCTGGCCCATGGTTACCATATAATTCATCCCTTTGACCCATAATGCTCAAGATGACTTTGAGTATACTATCAAACACTCATATAAGTTATCTCTATTGTATCTCAAAATTTTGCAAATCTCGTGACACCTCATGAGGATTACCTAGGCCTAGATTTTGCTAAATTGAAAAACAATGAGACATTCTCTTCTTGAAGCTAATCAGGAGTGATCAATCCTATCTTGACTCACACACTGACTTCATAAGTACTTGACTATACCCAAAAACCTTTCGAACCTATATTAGAAATATAGGCAGTTCGGCACTAAAGTATGGTGAGTTACTTGCAAGTCACCATAGTGATCTCAGGTCAGAGGAACACTTATATCCATTGGTTTTAGCTAGCTATTCTTGACTGTAGAGTGCTACATTGGTTACGTTCAGTATAGATGTACCCCTACATCTCACCTAGATGCCATACTAGTATCTCCACACCACTTAGTTATGAGGACAATCAATGCAAATGGCATACAATGACCTACACTCGATAAGTTATCATCCTTGTTAATAACTTATCATTTGATCATGAATAATTTAAGAACAATCCGATAAATCCTTCTTTATCGATTGATTGTGGTTCTAAGAACTTCATCATAATTTAGAAGTTCATTTAAGAAAGATAGAATATTTATGATGAATCAGCCAAATAACTATTATTATTAGATAATTCATATACTAATTTCAATCATCTATCATTTAGATGATTGGCTTTAGGATACATTTTCTAATAGAGAGCCCTTGCTTTGATCATGATTCAACTCTTGGGAGAACTTTACCCCCATTCTACTAGAAGACTTGGGAGATCCATGACCGTGAGGACCTCTTAGACCAAAAATTATAGGAGATGAGCTGGCGGATCGAGGAACTCCGCCACATTCCCTCCTCCCACAGCAACAATAATATCTGTACTAACCCTCCTTTCTTTCAGAGAATCATGTAAGAACTAATCCTGCTGAACTTTAAGCTTCCTCAACTCGAGAGCTATGATGGGACCACTAATTCGATCGACTATCTGGAGGCCTTTCGGATTATGATACTGCTTTATGGTGCATCTGACACCATTCTGTGCCGAGCTTTTTTATCTACTTTGAAGAAAGCAGCAAGAAACTAGTACTTGGTGCTGAAGCTGAGTATGATCTTCTCCTTCAACTAAATGTGCCACCAATTTGCAGCTCATTTTGTCAGCAGCCGACGTCTAAGGCAAGGCTCAGACTCCCTCATCAACATCAAGCAGCAGGAAGGGGAGACCATCCAAGCTTATGTGAATCGCTTCAATGCCGCTGCACTGGAGGTCCAAAATCTAGATCGGTTAGTAGCTATGGCCATGCTTAAGGGCGGTCTTCAAAAGAATGATTTGCTATTCTCCCTAGAGAAGAAGTACCCTAGGGATTTTACTAATTTGCTAACTCGAACTAAAGGTTATGCCCGAGCTGAGGAAGCCTTCAAGCTGAAGGATGAGGAAGCCACGAGAGAGCGACAGGCGGGCGAATCTAGCAAGCCCGTAGTTGAAGAAAAGTCAAATGAAGTTTGGCCGTGCTCGTAAACTCTCCATGAGTACAGGCGAGCTCGAACTCCTTCTTGAGCTCGTCATCAAAGAAGCCCCGATAGAAAGAAGTGAAGAGGTTCTTCCCTGAGAAGGTTCCATAACTTTGCCCCCCTTAATGCTCCTAAAACTCAAGTTTTGATGAAAATTAAGGAGCAGCTACCGAGATCGGAAAGGATGCATACTCATCCTGGCAAGTGCAATCCTAACAAGTACTGTCTCTACCATCATGACTACGATCATGATACGGAAGAATGTTTCTAGCTTCAAGATGAGATCGAGGAGCTCGTCAAGTGGGGTAGGTTGGGTCGGTTCCTTCGACGTCAACCAAAAGGATAGGAAGATCGGCCAAGGGCACCCCCACTACCAGAACCATCAAGAAGGGAGGAGCAGCAAGAAGATCGACCATCCCTCGGCATCATCAACACCATCTCTGTGGGACTCCAGTGGGGAGAAGCTAGTGGATCAGTAGAGCCTGCGAAGAGGTGGAGTACCGAGGAGCCCATAGCTTTTACCAATGAAGGTGCGCAAGGAGTTCAGTTCCCACACAACAATGCGATTGTAATCTCTTTAAACATTGCTAACTATGATGTACACCGCATTTTAGTAGATAATGAAAGCTCTGTCAATGTCTTGTTTTATGATGCTTTCTCCAAAATGTCTATACCTAATAACCACCTAGGATCTATGAACTCCCCCTTGGTGGGCTTCACTGGCGATGTTGTGCTAGTTAAAGGAATAATAACACTAACTATGGCTGTAGAGCAATACCCAAAGCGAGCTGAGGCATAGGTCGACTTTTTGGTAGTGAAGGCTCCATCATTCTACAACACAATTCTCGATCGACCAGGTCTAAACACACTCTAGGCTACGGTGTCGATCTACTACTTGAAAGTGAAGTTCTTGATAAGTTGTGGAATCAAGAAGATCAGGGGAGATCAGGCCTTGGCAAGGCACTGTTACTCTATCACCTTATAGAAGGAAAACCATCCCGACCTTTGCCCAATTGATGGGCTGGATACCCGCGACAACCTTATGGAGGAGCAGGGCGAGTTCATGGAAGATTTTGTAACCATCCCTCTGAATGTCGGAAGCACGAAGCATACAAAATAGATTGGCTTTAACTTGAGAGATGAAGTTCGAGAATAGCTCGTCATCTTCCTACAAAGGAATGCCAATGTCTTTGCTTGGGTTCCAGTGGATATGCCAGGAATTGATGCCGAGGTTATGAAACATCGCTGGTTGTTAACCCTAAGTACCGACCAGTGAAGGAAAAAATTTGGGACCATGCGCCAGAAAGACAGAAGGCAATAGCGGAGGAAGTGAATAAGCTTCTCAAAGCCAAGTTCATTCGAGAAGTCCACTACCTAAGTTGGGTCTCCAATGTGGTCCTAGTCAAGAAGGCCAATGACAAGTGAAGGATGCATATCGACTTCAGGAAGCTAAATAAGGCCTGTCCAAAGGACAGCTACCTCCTACCCAGAATCGATCAGCTGGTGGATATGACCTCGGGCCATGAGCTCCTCACCTTCAAAGATGCCTTCTCTAACTATAATCAAATTTGGATGACACCAGAGGATGAGAAAAAAATTGCTTTTATTACTGTCCGTGGTCTTTATTGTTATAGGGTCATGCCCTTTGGGCTTAAAAATGCAGGCACAACCTATCAATGCCTGGTCAATAAGATCTTCAAGGAGCAGATCGACCGCAACATGAAAGTCTACATGGATGATATGGTTGTCAAGAGCTGGACCTTGTCCAATCACATTGCTGACCTTTAAGAGACCTTTAACATCCTTCGAAGACACAACATGAAGCTGAACCTAACTAAATGCACCTTCGGAGTGACCTCAGAAAAATTCTTGAGGTTCATGATCTCAATGCGGAGGATCGAAGCTAATCCAGAGAAGATCTGGGCCATCCAGGAGATGACCATCCCAAAGTCAATAAAGAAAGTTTAGTGCCTGACCGAAAAGGTGGTATCCTTAAACCACTTTATCTCGTAGTCGATCGAGTAGTGTATGCCCTTCTTCCAGGTCCTCAAGCAACCAAAGAACTTCTACTAGACGGCAGAGTGCCAACAAGCATTCAAAGAACTTAAGAGCTACCTTGGTTTGCCCCTATTGTTGGCAAAGCTCGAGCCTAGAGAAGAGTTGTTTCTATACCTGACGGTCTCCCCTACAGCCCTGGCAGTGGTCCTAGTCAAGGAAGAGGCAAAAATACAATGACCAATCTACTACATGAGTCGAGTCTTGAGAGATACGGAGACCAGATATACTAAATTAAAAAAATTAACTTACGCTCTTCTGATTATAGCCAGGAGACTTCGGTCCTACTTCTAAGGGCATACCATAACACTCCTCACTGATCAACCAATCAAGATAGTTCTTCATCGAACATATTCTTCTGAAAGGATAGCAAAGTGGGCCATTGAGCTGATAGAGTTCGACATCAACTATCAACCTCGGCCATCAATCAAAGCTCAGATACTGACTAATTTTATAGTCAAATGTACGATCCCGGATGATGACGAACCTAAGCAGAATGAGACCAGCACTCTATGGTTGCAGTCGAGCTCCTCCGAAGAAAGAGCGAACCTTCTCGAAGGTTTCTGCGCCTTGTATGTGAATGGCTCTTTCAATGCTTTCGGTGTAGGTGCTGGACTGATCCTAGTCAATCCTGAAGGGATCATCGTCGAGTATGCACTATGCCTTGAGTTTCCTATAATGAACAATGGGGTCAAATATGAAGCTCTGATAGCAGGGCTGAAGATAGCAAAAGAACTAGAGGTAGACCAGCTCCAGGCTTATAGTGACTCACAGTTGGTAATGGGACAAGTCAATGACAATTATGAAGCTCAAGAAGAAAGTATGATAAAGTATCTTAAGAAAGTAAAGAGCCCAACCTTAGTCTTCAACGGCTTCGACATTCAGCAAATTCCAAGGGCAGAGAATACCAGAGCTGATCTCCTATCCAAGCTAACCACACTTGTCCCCAACGAACTTTTCAAAGAAGTATACTTTGAAGTGTTGAAGTGCTCGAGTATAAAAGAGCCATGATCCATAATGCAAATCGACCATGAGTCCTACTGGATCGATCCATTGATCGCTTATCTCAAAGATTGGACACTCTCCTATGATCTGAAAGAAGCTCGAAAGCTGAGAAACCAAGCCTCTCGGTATATTCTGTATGAGGATAAGCTATATAAGAGATCATACTCCTTGCCACTTTTAAAATATCTCCGATCTTTTGAAGCCGACTTTGCACTGTGAAAAGTGCATGAAGAAATCTATGGAAGCCATCTGAGTGCCAGATTCCTATCTTACAAGCTACTTCGATAAGGATATTATTGGCCGATTATGCTTCGTGATTGTATTGAATATGTTAAAAGGTGTGACTGTTGTCAGAGAAACGTGAATATACAAAGGCAACCTACCTCCAAACTTACACCCCTGAGTGCTCCTTGGTCATTTGCATAATGGAGGATGGATATACTTAGCTCCTTCCCGATGGCATTTGGATAACAAAAGTTTCTCTTATTGGCGATCGACTACTTCACCAAATAGATCGAGGCCGAACCCCTAGCAAAAATTACTGAAGTCAAAATACAAGACTTTGTCTGAAAGTCGATTGTTTGTAGGTTCGGCCTGCCCTGAACCCTTGTAACAGATAATGGGTGATAGTTTGTCGGGATGAAGTTTGCTGAGTTCTGTGAGGATTTGAACATCTCCCATAATTTCACATTGGTGGCCCATCCGCAAGCAAATGATGAAGCAGAGTGACCAATAGGATCCTATTGTAGGGTATTAAGGCAAGGCTTGAATGAGCAAGAGAGACTTGGGTGGACGAACTCTACCATGTACTCTGGACGTACCGAACTACTCAAAGACTGCCAACTGGAGAAACATCCTTCACCTTAGCCTTCAAAATGGAGGTGGTTATCCCAATCGAGCTCAAACTTCCGTCGGCATGAGTCGTAGCCTTCAATGAGCAAGATCTCAGAGCTAACCTTGACCTGCTGGAAGAAAAATGAGAAGAGGCTCAAGTTTGGATGGCTGCTTACAAGTGAAGGATGGCTCGATACTATAACTCCAGAGTCAAAGATAAAGTATCAGAGTGGGAGACTTAATACTTCGGCGAGCAGCCATTTCTCAGCCTCAAAATCAGGAGAAGATCATCCCAAATTGGGAAGGATCCTATGAGGTCAAGGAAGTTGTCTAACTCGAGATATATTACCTAAAAGAGCTTGGAGGAGCTGATTTACCCCAATTATGGAACTTGAAAAATCTATGGGTGTATTATCGATGACTTGGTCGCAATAAAATCCCTCTACTTTAACACCCCGACCCTTGTTATAAATCTGTAATGGTAGAAAATGACTTTTCGAACTTAACTACGCAACGAAGACATCCATATTAGGAACAAGAGAAAAACCTCATCCTAATGTGAGCAAAGTCGAAGGCCTCATTAATCTAAGATGAGATGAGGGGAGAGGCCCTTCCAGTGATCCTAATATGCCCCTACAGCCATGTTAGGAATAGGAGGAGAACCTCATCCTAATGTGAGCAAAGTCGTAGGCCTCGTTAATCTAAGATGAGATGAAGGAAGAGGCCCTTCCAGCAGTCCTATTGTGCTCCTACAGCCATGTTAGGAATAAGAGGAGAACCTCATCCTAACATGAGCAAAGTTGAAGGCCTCGTTAATCTAAGATGAGATAAGAAAAGAGGCCCTTCCAGCGGCCCTAATGTGCCCCTATAGCTACGTTAGGAATAGAAGAAGAACCTCATCCTAACGTAAGCAAAGTCGATGGCCTTGTTAATCTAAGACGAGAAGAGGAGAGAGGTCCTTTCAGCAGTCCTAATGTATCCCTACAGCCACATTAGGAATAGAAGGAGAATCTTGTCCTAACGTGAGCAAAGCCGAAGGCCTCGTTAAGCAAGACAAGATGTGGAAAGTGGCCCTTCCAGTGGTCCTAATGTGTCCCTACAGTCAGGTTAGGAATAGAAGAAGAACCACATCCTAATGTGAGCAAAGCAGAAGATCTCGTTTAACTAAGATGAGATGAAGGAAGAGACCTCATCAATGGCCCTGACGTACCCCTACGAACATGCAAGAAATAAAAAAGAACCTCATCCTAATACAAGGAAGGCCAAGGCCTCATTAATCTAAAATGAAGAAAAGGGAAAAGCCATACCGACGACCCTTATATGTGTCCCCCCTATGGCTATGATAGATACGAAAGGGGGAACCTGGCCTTAGTTCGTGGAAGGGATCCCAACTCGGGCATCCGCAACAAGCATCTCATTAGAAGACAAAGCAGAGAAAAATGAGATGAAGAAAGCGAAGCCATTAACCAACATCAAATCCATGTAAGACAATAACAAAAAAGGTACCATTTGATTGCAAATATTAAGTTCATTACAAGCAAAATAAAGATCGGCGAGACCAATTACACGAGAATATAAGTCCGTTACAAGCGAGATAAAGGTTGGCAAGATCGATTACATGAAAAAAAAGAAGAAGAGAAAAAGACTAAAGTCCAAAGATGGACTGGACTCAGATTTTGGGCTATCAGCTTGAGTCATCACCAGGGCTTGCTTTAATCTGAGGATCTCCTCTTCAAGCTCTCTCTTTTTTGTACAAGCCATTAATATACATCCTGTTGATATGTTTGAATTTGCCTTCAAGCTCTCGCCACCGCTTTCTTAAGACTTCAAACTCGGCCTTCGTATCTTTAACAACTTGGTGCTCATGAGTTAGCATGAGTTTCAGCTGTTGAACCTCGACCTTCTCCATCCCGACCGCTTTAGAGAGCTCGCCGATAGTCCTATTCAAAGAGGCAATCTCCTCCAACTCACCACTTGAATTGGCCTACTGACTACTGTATAACCGCCTCTAGAAGTAAGATGCTTCGTCCCTGGCAGCCTGGAGCTCGCGTTCAAGCTTGGACATCTTCCTTGTCTAGATTATTCTATAACTATTATGCTAGTTCTCGATATCTTGTAACTGCCTCTGAAGCTAGGAGAACTTCTTGGATCAATCTTGATCGTACCAAGCTTTGTTGGTAGACCATGGCGAGCTTCCTTCTGGCAATTGAATTTTCTCTTTTGCCACCTTAAGATTGACTTTGAGAGAGCTGATCTTCATCGTTAGTGCCCAAGATTTGTCACTAGCATTTTTTCTAAGCTCGGCCAGCTCCTTCTCAAAATTGCCTTTTCTAATATTAAAGCTCACGGAATCATTCATGTGTAGCTTGCGAAGGTGAGTGACCTCGATCGTCACCTCCAAAGCATTCTTCCTAGACCTCTGAAGTTCATCTTCCATCTTCTTCAACATTTTCTTCAGATGATGGACCTCCTTTTGAAACTTTTGATTATGGATTTTAGAGGGATGGCTTGAGGCAATGGCTCGACATCATTTGAAGATGACTGGCCTTGATTGCGATCAGTGGAAGGGTTATAAATAACATTCACTACGATATAGGTGTAAAGGAAAGAAAGTTCATTTTCATTTCTTAAAATATTTGAGTACACTGAAAAGAAAAAGAAAAAAAGTATAGGTAATTAGAGATTTTCAATCTTGGCTGGTTTAGCAGTAGGTGAGGTCGGTGCATTCCTTACGGCCTTAAGCTCGACTGTAGGTCCTGGGGCTTCAGGGGTGGGTTCGGCAATAGGAGGGGTGGCCTTGGTGTTAAAAGGATGGCTTCTTCATTGGGCTTGTCCATCAGAAGGTCGAGATCTATCTCTGAAAAGTTCTTCACAACCCTCCCCATGTAGATCTCAAATCCCTTCAGAAAAGCCTCCTGGGCGAAGGCGATCTTGATGTCATCCATAGCTTTGGAGGACTTGAAGGCCTCGATAGCCTGCTCCTTCTCGATGTTGACCTTCTCTTTAGCCTTTTTTCTTTGATCCTCTAAGAGAGTCATGGCCACCCTCAGCTCCGTGGAAACCTCCTCTTCTCTCCTCAATGCCTCTCGAAGGTGATCGACTTCTGTAGTTTGTTCCTCCGAGGCCGTCTTCAAATGTTCAACCTCAACCTGAACCCTTTTTATCTCCACTTGAGCCTCATGGAGAGCCTTGGAGAACTTGGCTTGGTGGAGATCAGCTACCTTCAAATGGGTGAACAAGTAATGTCTCAGTTGCAGGATAGAAAAAAATTAAGTCAGAGCTCTGAGAGTACATCCCGCATTTGATTAAGTTTGAAGGTATTAGTTACCTTGAGGAAGGCAGTGAAGGACTTATCAAATCTTTCAGCATCCACCTTTCCAATCATTTTATCAACTATGTACGGAAGAATGCTGCCCTTCATCAGGATTAGACAACCTTCTAGTCATCCAATGAAGCTCGCTCCTGACCAGAGCCTTCACCACTCGAGTTTCGACCATCCTCCTTATCCTTTTTTTGACAGCATTCTTTTTCTTCCTCTTTTTTTGATGACCTCACACTGCTTGAAATGTGCGGGGGCTGCATCCTCTTGGGGCAGGGTTAGAGTTGGTGCTACCACATCGACCTCTAGGATGGGCGCTGTCTAAATCGGCACGGCCAAGATCGGCTCATCAATGCGAGCCTTCTTCGATGTTTCTCCGATGGAGCTGCCCTTTCTCTTGAGGGACTTGATCTGCTTTGCCAAGCCATTTCATTCTTCTAGGATCATCTCTGTGAAAAAGAAAGAGAAAGAAGAAAAAAAGTGGAGTCAGGATCAGGAGGAAAGACACGACGTAACTAACTGACTAAGGAGAGCTTCCTGCTGGATTAAGCGAACTAAATTCGAAGTTGAACAAGATCTGCTCATCCAAAAGTTAGAGATCGGAGGGGCATTAAAGTTCTTCAATTTATCGACCAAGCCCCGATCCTCAATCTCTAGCTCGGGAGCTCGGTAGACTGAGTCCCTTATCTCCCCCACAAAGAAAGTCCTAATTCTAGGAAGGGACATGAGACAAAGACAAACTTCTCCTTCCAGTTATGAATGGAAGAAGGGGCACCCTTAAGCAATCCTTTCTTTTCAAACTAAAAGAAAATATACCACCAATCTTTGGCAGTGGGATGATGTTTGATGGTAAAAAAGGTGCGGAATAGAAAAATGGTAGGTCAGATACCTACCATGACACATAGAGAAAGAAATCCTATGATGAATCTAAAGGAGTTCGATGCCATTGTGATAAAGAAAATGTTAAGAAACTTGAACAGACTAACTACAAAGGAAGGCAAGGGCAGCCTAAGTCCCGAATGGATGGTTTTGAGGTACGGACAAGTTTGGCCCAGAGGAGGGGTATAGGCTTGATCATTAGGACCGCGAAGTTCAAGCTCGAATTTGGAAGGAATTCCAAACTGGACTCTGAATAAGGAGAGATCATCAGGCCAAAGTTTGCAAGAAATAGTGGCGAGCACAAATAGTGACCAAGGCATATCTACGGGCTTGGTATCCCAAAGGGATGGGTCCATCAAAGCCTGACGAGCTGAATTCATAGAATAGGTCGACCAGGACTTTTCGGTGGACATTCCAATCAAAGCAAACTTAGAAAAGCCCCTCCAAAAAAATCAAGAAAAATAAGGCACTAGACTTTTCCAAAGAAATTGAAAGGGCAAGATGCAGAAGACACAGGAACAATCCAAAATGAGGTTTTGAGGCTAACCTAGTGTGACTGAGAAGGATGGAGAGACGATGACACCATGTAAATTGAACAAGAAGGTGCCTGGAACCAGGAAGGACGATAGGAGGAATCAGGGCTCTCAAGTAGGAAGAAAGCTAGAGCTTGGGGAAGAAGTAGGAGATTCAAGCGAGATGAGAAATAAAAAAGAGTAGAAGTGCTTAAATAGCCCATGGAACCCTGAGGTGGTTATGATTACAGATCCCTCCTAACCAACCTTCGCATGATGCATGTCCCACTCATCGTGGTAGGGCTCTGGGCAATGGACGAATCCTTAATGATGTCATGCCTTGGGCAGACTTCTGGCAGGAGTTTCAAAAAATGTCCTTTCGAATCACCATGCATTTATAAAGCTTCGGCACTAGCACGGTAGATGCCAAAATTTCCCATTCGGCAAACATGGGAAGCTAAAAAAAAACAGAGAAAGGGGAGGGAAAGGAACTTTGGCAGTTACAATTTTACTTCCTTCCTTTGAACTTCAAACTCGAAAGTAGGGGGATTTGTGTTGGGGATAAACCCACTCTTGCCGAAGTTCTGTCGGATGTCTGATCTTTAGGTGATCCCATCCAATGGCAATGATCATGATCAGGCTCAGACTGGTAAGGGCAATTAGGTTCCTCCACCATAAACGGACGAACTCCTTCAATCGCACTCCTTCTGAATGATCCTCTCCAACCGAGCAGAATCTCAGACGAACTTGAACAGTGTGATCAGTCACTTAAGCAGTTGAAGTACTGAGGTTTTGCCCCCTGAGTAGTCTAGCCTGGCCAACTTGAAAGCTGGCCAAACTTCTTTCCCATCGGATCTCCTTCAAATAGAGTATTGCTATCACCATCAAATCTCATCTCGAGAGCCTTCAACTGATTGAAACTCCCCTGGGCAAACTTCTATGCCTTATCTCAAACTCCTCCTTCAACTAGACTTCTCCACCAGTCAGACTTCTTTCGGACCTCTCCAATAGTTGAACTCCTTCCAGACTCCTCCTTCAGCCGAACTTCTCCATCAGTCAGACTCCTTCCAGACCTCTCCAGCAATCGAGCTCCTCTCAGACTCCTCCTTCAACTAGACTTCTCCACCAGTCATACTCCTTCGGGACGTCTCCAATAGTCAAACTCCTCCCAGACTCCTCCTTCAGCTGGACTTCTCCACCAATCGAACTCCTTTCGGACTTCTTCGCCAGTCAAACTCCACCTGACTCCTCCTTCAGTCGGATTTCCACCAGTTGGACTCCTTCCAAACTTCTCTAGCAGTCGAACTCCTATCGGACTTTTTCTTCCATCAAACTTCTCCATCAATCGAATTCTCTTCAAACTTCTCCCCCCAATTGCCTAAGAGGCTCCACCTGATCGAGCTTCCTCTAGACTCTCTCAGCAGGCTCCCTTCCATACCCCTCTCAGCTATCCGAAAGAACCTCGACACTTACTCTTGATATAGCAAATAATAGTCAAGGCATGGTCGATCTTGAGAACAACCGAACTCCTCTGGAATAATCGTAACTATGAGCTCTTTACAGCCTATAGCTACCCCATCCAAACCTCGACTGTTAAGTCCCAATAGACTGACACATCACGACAACAAACACCATCCTCCATAACAAACCCCACATGGCCTTGAATGGCCCACTATTAGGTGCTTATGGCTATCGCAATCAGTTTGTTACGGGCTCCGTCTGTATAAGAGATCCTCTAGACACGCTTTCTTCTCTAAGCTCTTATCTTCTACCTCAAAACTATGCTAAAAAATTTCTCTAAATACTCCATTTCTATTGGCCAAAAGAGCTGACTTGATCATCGAAGGATCTTTCGGAGCCACCACCCCCGACTCCGGACAAGACTTATTTTGCAGATCACCGACGATGACCACGTCTTCTCCGACTCCAGCCTTAAATCTAGCATCAATCAGATTTCACACTAACAGAACCTATAGGGTCACACATATAAGGAGTTCCTACCTGATATGATGGCTTATCATGAGTCCTGATAACCTAGGACTCTGTGGTCAAGAGTTTCACTAGACTGGGACTCTATGACCTAGGATCCTATTGGACTAGGACTCTGAGTCCTACTCATTTGGGATACTCTGATCAAGAGTCCTACTGATTTGAAAGTCTATGATCGTGAGTTTCATTCATTTGGGATACTAGGTTTGGGAGTCCTACTGGATTGGAACTCTTCAGGAGTTTCATGTTGATAGGACTCTATTGCCCAGACATCCATTTGATTAGGACTCTATATTTATTAGAGAATTAATTAGTAATTTAATTATTAATTAGCTTAATTTGATTGAGTGATAAGGATTTGATCAAGTCTGATTGGATTTGATTCAATTAGGTTTGATCCGATTAGATCATGAGATGACCTAATCGCTATGGAAGATTCGATCCTGATTTGATTAGAGGCTGAATCTAATTAATTTTTAATTTAATTAAAATTTTATTGATTTGGATCAAGCCTAATTTGGTTGGGTTTAACCTAATCTAAATGGGTTTAGAAAATTGGTTTGGTTGAAACCAATTTGGACCAATTCAAAATGTGTTTGAATTTCAAATGCTATCTCCCTTGCGCCACCTTGACCACCTTTGACCCACGCCCTTCTCTATTTACTACGTGAGTTTTTCTCATGCAGATGAGAGGTTTCTACACCCCCTTCTTGTCTCTTTTTGAGTCCAAGGGTTAGGCTAGCTTAAATTTAAGTTGAATTTTGAATTCAACCTAGATTGTTATTGGTTGAAATAACCTAACCCTCTCATCCTTATCCAAATCCCATGCCCCCTTTGTATTTTCTCACATACATTTTTGAGCATTCTAGGTGTGGGCATGTAGAAGGAGAGTCCTTCTATGTGTCATCCACTTGGGAAGTGGCGTTGGATGCAGATAAGGAGACCACTTGAATTTTGAATTCAAGTGGTTGGTTTGGTCTAACCCTTATCCTCTCCACATGCTTTCCACTCTATGAACGCCCATTTAAAATAGAATTTTATCTGGGTGTGCATGGGGTTATGTGAGTTAATTTTGAGGAGGTGTGTGGGAGGGTTTCTTAGAGAGAGAAATCTAGTGAGAGTGCATTCTTTTAGGCATGAGAAAAGTCAAGGTAGAGAAGGGTTCCATCCTGCACCAATTTTTCTCACATGCCTCTTCTGAATTTTTTTTCTTTTGGTCACCCATCTTAAGAGTATCTGGGAGTAGGTGTATGGTAAAGGGAGAGTCCCTCTTCCCATGAAAATTTGTTTCACAAGAAAACTCCAAAGAGAGGGTGTGAGAAGATTTCCGGATGTCAAGATTTTTTAGGTGTGAAACCCTAGAGTTGGGACACTAGGTTCAGGTGGAGAGATCAAGTGCTATGAGTGCCCGATCAACAATAGATTTTCACCACTACCTCATCATCCTCCAAAGCACATCATCCAATTTTTTGGAGCATTCAAGAGATCAAGAGAAAAGCGATCGATTGGATCGATCAAGATTAGCCGTCAAAGGCCCCAGCCAGGAGCTAGCACTCTGGTGGAGCTGGTTGGGACCAGGAGCTCCCTGTGGACCAACCATAGAAGCTGGATAAGTGTGTAGCTACAGCATGATGTTAGAGCTTCTTTTAGTGGATTCAGATTATAGAGATTAGCTACCCGCACATAGGTATCAAGTTCTGAACTCATATCGATCAGCAAATATGATTTGCTGATCGATCGTATTTAAATTTTTTGTTATATATTAACATGTCTAGATCTAGATGTAGGATTTATTGATATGATCAATGCATGTTCAAAAATAATAGTAGATTAATTTTAGCTTCTACTTCTATTTAATTCAAAACTATTTCAAAAATGCATGCTAAAAATCCTATGTAATTTCCTTCACTAGTCACACTAGGACTTGTAGATTTGACTTGGTTCAACATTCTATTTGAACCCAATAAAATCAAAATTAATGCAACCCAATTAGAGGAGGTCTTAGACCAACTAAGAGCCTAATTATATTAGATTAAATTAAATTTAATCTAATTTAACTTTTAATCAAATTAAAAATTGGGTGCATATAAGTCTTGATTGAATAGGAACTTATTCTTCCTTGCAATTGGCTCATTCAATAAACCAATTGAACTTGATCCAATCAAACTCAAATTAAATCTAATTAAATTATATTTAATTATACTTAATCTTAGCTCTCTATGTTAATAAAGTTAAGCTAATTAGTAATCTAATTGCTAATTGATCCTCCTGCAATACTTGCACTAGGTCAAACATCAATCGCATTGATTGTTTGATCTTAGAACGATTCTAAATCATTGATCAACCATCCAATCAGATCAAGATCTCTTATATGTATGATCCTATAGGTTCGAAACTAAGTTGGTAGCATAGGAATAAATTTTTGTACCAATCAAAGTAACCATCTAGCAATGATATCTAACGGTCGGATAAGTCGAATGTGTAAAGCAACACTCTTAGAACCCATGTGGATATAGTTTTCATATAATTCATCTCCTTGACCTAAATGCTTATAGGATGACTTAGAGTTCAACCGTCAATCCTAATTAGATCATCCATATTATATTTCAAAATACCAAATCCATCTCATGGATTATCTTGGTGAAGGTTTTGCTAAATTAAAATATAGTGATGCATTTTTTTCAAACTCTTAGAATGGTCAATCCCATCTTGATCACTCATCGACTTTATAAGGACTTGACTGTATCTAAAAACTTTCCATTATTAAATTAAAAATTCTATTAGTCTGACACCAAATCATAATGAGTTGCTTGCAAGCCACCATGGTGATCATAAGTCTAAGGGATACTTATACCTATATCCCATCAGAGCAATCTCGATAGTAGAATGCTCTAGAGTTGGTCACATTCAGTAATGATGTATCCTTATATCTCACCTATATGCCATACCAATATCTCCACACTTCTTGGTTAAGAGGATAACCAATCTATATGGTATACAATGATCTATACTTGATAAACGTTGTCATCCTAATTAACAACGTATCATTTGATCATGAACGATTTAAGGACTAATTGATAAATCCTATTTTTATCAAAATTAAATAGTCCTAAGAACTTCATCACAACAAAGAACCTCATTAGAAGATGTAAACTTTATGATGAAAATGCTAGAATATTATTTTATTTAATAATAAATTAATTATAATTATAAAATGGCACAATCATCAATAAGCTAATGATTAACTTTGGGACATAATTTTCAATAACTTTCACTTATCCTAAAGCCACTCGATATAGTATCTAATACCCATTTTTGACTTGTGATTGTCGAACTCTTTTACCACCAGAGCATTAGTAAAGGGATTGGCCAGGTTCTTCTTTTTATCGATCTTATGAAGATCGACATCACCTTGATCCACAATCTTTCAGACCAGGTGGTAGTGGCATAGTATATGCTTCATCCACTAGTGTTTCTGCTCCTTCACTTGAGCAATGGCACCAATGCTATCATAGTAGAGCAGGATCAGACCATCAAGAGAGAATACTACTCCAAGCTCGGTGATGAACTTTCTCAGCCATACAACTTTCTTCATGGCATCTGATGCTGCGATGTACTCCACCTCGCAAACAGAATCTGCCATAGTATGTTGTTTGAAATTCTTTCAGTAGATGGCTCCATCATTTAGGATAAAAATATAACCCGATATATTTTTGCTATCATCATAGTCAGATTGAAATCTAAAGTCTGTAAATCCTACTTGTTTCAAGTCTAACTCACTATAGATCAACCACTGATTCTTAATATTTCTTAAGTACTTAAGGATGGTTTTCACCACTTTCTAGTGGTTCTCTCCTTGATCATATTGGTATCTACTCACTACTCCTAGTGAATATGCCACATCTGATCTCGTACATGTCATGGCATATATGATAGATCCTACTACCGAAGCATATGAGATTCTACTCATATGCTCTCTCTCTTCAGAAGTTGTCAGATAATCCTTCTTAGAGAGAGAAATTTCTTAGTCTATTGAAAGATAGCCCTTCTTGGAATTCTCCATGCTGAAACTCTTTAGTATAGTTTCTATATTTGTAGACTGGGATAACACAAGCATCCTCTTAGATCTATCCCTATAGATCTTCATCCCTATGATATAGGATGCTTCACCCAAGTCCTTCATGGAGAACTGAGATGACAATCATACTTTTATTTCTTGCAGTGCGGGGATGTCATTTTTAATTAAAAGAATATTATCAATGTACAAGATAAGGAATACTATTGCTAGACCATTTGCCCATTTGTAAATGCAGGACTCTTCTCTATTCTTAACGAAGTCATATGTTTTGATCACCTTATCAAAATGCATGTTCTAACTCTAAGATGCTTGCTTCAATTCATAAATAGATCTCTGAAGCTTGCACACTTTGAATTCATCTATGATTGTGAATCTCTCAAGTTGTATCATATATACCTCTTCGGTTAGCTCTCCATTCAAAAAAGCTATCTTTACATCCATCTGCCAGATCTCATAGTCTAGATACATAGCTATTACAAGCATTATCTGAATGAATTTGAGTATTACCACAGGAGAGAACATCTCATCATAGTCAATACCATAATGTTGACGATACCCCTTGAAAATCAGATAGGCTTTATAGATCTCCATCTTCCCATCTATGCCCCTCTTCCTCTTGAAGACCCACTCGAAGGGGTTAAACTCATTAGGTGTAAGTGGATCTTCAAAAAGAAGAAGGATATAGATGGAAAGATGAAGACCTATAAAATCCATCTGATTGCCAAGAGGTATCATCAATGTTATGGTATTAAGTATGATGAGACATTCTTTTGTATGGCAATGCTCAAATCTATTTAGATAATGCTTGCAATAGCTATCCATCTGGACTATAAGATCTGGCAGATGGATGTGAAGACAGCTTTTCTAAATGGAGAGCTGACCAAAGAGGTGTATATGATACAACCTGAGAGATTTATATCCATAGATGAGTCTAAGCTATGCAAGCTTTGGAGATCTATTTATGGATTGAAGCAAGCATCTCATAGTAGGAACATGCATTTTGATAAGGTAATCAAAATGTATAGCTTTGTTAAGAATAGAATGTTAGATGTGTGCCTTAGAAGCTAGATTGGCTGACATATTATAATACACTTCTAGGGGTAATTTTATAATTTTGACGATAAATTTATAAAAGAGTTATTTTTTATCATAGTATGTATTTAAAGTGTCTGTGATACATCCTTTGAGTTAATGATAATGATAATTCATATTTTCAAGAGTTGAAAGTTTAAGACGTGAATTTTCATAATTAACTCATAAACTGCTCCTAACCATAAGACCATCACTAGAATGATGATCGATCTAGAAGGTTGGTGTACGATTGCCTCCTTAGAGTAGATGAGTCTTAAGTCTATGGTGTGGGATACTAAAGTAAGAGTATAGGTACTCGTTAGAGAATGAGAGCACTGAGCATGACCACCTTGAGCAGTCATAAGGTAGTTTACCTTCTCGTCGATGACTCGCTCGATGCAGCAGTAGTATGTCTGGTTCTTTGACCTGAGGTGCATCGATAGTTTATCTTGAGGGTGGTACGATTTGACTACACCATAACTCGATCTGCTAGCCATTCGAAATCTTGAGGTGTATGTTGGCTATAGCATCTTCATTGAAGAAATTGGATTACACTAATAGAAAATCGATCTACCTTGGTAAATGAGGCGTAGCCCTATGATGATCATGAGATTGAGTCCATAAGCCCATGGCCATGGCAGTGTGAAGATGATAGAAAGATTTTCTATTAGGGTTTCACATCAGACTCGAATCAAATGACTAATTTATATGATGGATATTGGGTTTGACGAGTTCATCTTAATCCTAATCCTGTCAGAGCTCAAGATAGAAGAATCCAATCACATAGGTAGCTGCACCGAGAGGTTTGCTTTCGATTCTGATGGATTACCATCATATACTACTAGGTGTCACTGGTAGATTTCGAGAGCAATTAGAATAATCTTGATGGTCAATCATTCTAATTGTATGAATTGAAAAAATTTTGATCCATCGAAAGGTGTTTCAATGATATCGATGATAGAGATCGTGATATATCCCATTATCATATGGAACTAAACCTAACTAGATTATACAAATAAGGGTTTGATCTGGATATCATCAATTAAGCTAACCTAATTCGATTATTTTGGATTAGATCTAATTAGGTTCAATAAAATTGTGCTAGCACATGATTGAGCCTAATTTTCTTCTTCTATAGTCTTTCTGATTCATTTCGACTGAGCCAAATTGGTCTAGGCTCACCAAAAAATCCTATATGAATTTTTTCTTGCCTGATTAGAGCTTATACAGGTTAGAAAAGAATTATCTTAATCCATCATATGGAAATAAGACAACACCTGCTAATTCCTGTCGCTACCTGCCATTTCCTATCCCTATCAAGACATGTGGGTCAAACGTTGACCCATATGCTGGAATTAAAGGGGATAGGCATGCATCACCTTTGAAGATCTCCTTGAGGGACACACCCCCTTGATCTTCATGCACAAATGTGTGTGCATGCCCTTATTTGGCATGCGCACATGGAGAAAAGAGGAGTCCCATATAGATGGGACTCCAAGGTTGCTTGATGAGAATGGTGTCTTAGGCACCAAGACTTCATCCTTATCCTTGTTTGAAACCATCTTTGGAAGTTTTTAAGGGGCTCTCATTTGATTGGATCAGATGTGTTGGCACCACCAATTAGATTTAGATCTGATTAATCTAAATAATTTGATTGGTCGAACCTGTGTGGCACTGCATAGCCCAGCAATGTCTATTTAAACCCTTGCTGTGCCTAGGATTGTTTTTGATCCCCATCTCCATGCCATAAGGTGCTACCGCCCCCTCCTTTCCATGCCTTCTTATTCTCCTCCTCTTCATCTTCTCTACATCCAAGAGTTGGAAATTAAACCAGCAAGGAAGATCCAAAGTGTTGGCATAAAGATCAGGAAGATAGACAACATGTTTGTGAGACAAGCGCGCTGCCTTCATCGATTATTTTGAAGGCTCTATGAATCAGATCCAGATCTGATTATTGGAGATCAAATCTAGAAAGAGATCACATCTAGATCCTGCCTAAGTAGACTTTGGTAGAGGTCAAGCGCGTGCATGGCTTGATCTAGGACCTTAGGAGTATCAAGATCATCGATAGGGTAACTAGTTTACCCTAATCAAGTACAAAAGTTGTTCTCTAATTTTATTTTATTTTTATTTTTAATATTAGATACTTAGGATCAGATCTGATAACTTTTAGATCTAATTGGATCAAGTTAAAATTTTTTTAAAAAAAATCTTGTTTGGATCTGATCGGATCTGAATGATCCTATGGTGGAAAATGTTGATTTTTCTTCAACTAGTATCAGAGCTGCATTTATAGTTCTTCAGATCTATTTTAGATTTGATTTTTATTATATTTTATGATCTTATATTAAAAATTTTAGATGTCACATAAGGTATGATCAGATCTAAAATTAAAAAATTAAAAGATTTAATTATTATAGATTAATGATGTATGAGATGCATGACTAGACTAGATTGTAAAATAGTTCTATGTGTAGTTTGGTGAAATCATTATTTTGATAGATTAAATATGATTTTTGGATCTTTTTTATTTTTATTTTTTTGATATTATAAATACTATAATCAGATATCAAAAATAAAAAATTAAATATTTAATTGTTCATATGAGATATGATGATACATGTCTAGACTAGTTGTAGAATAGTTCTATGAATTATCTAGAATAAGTTTTATTTGATGTGATCAATTTAAAATTTTATTTTTTAAATTTTATATGTGATATATTAAATCTAAAAGCATACATATTTGATTTAATGATTGATACATGAGATGTATATAGAACATGCATAACTAGATCTATGATTTTATATGTGATATATGTTACAAATCTTATTATTTTGTAGTGTAGTAATTATTTCTAA
Source organism: Cocos nucifera (assembly GCA_006176705.1). Classification (NCBI taxonomy): domain Eukaryota; kingdom Viridiplantae; phylum Streptophyta; class Magnoliopsida; order Arecales; family Arecaceae; genus Cocos; species Cocos nucifera. The sequence goes on along the minus strand of QRFJ01000215.1, from coordinate 269,031 downwards.
TTAAGACATTCCCCTTAGCTGTTCGGTCATAAGAGTAAGAAGGGATTAAAGGTCCTCTCTTATCATTCGATGGAGTGCTCTTATGGCATGTAGAGATGCTGCACATTTGTCCTTAATCAAAAATCGAAAACTTACTTTTTTGCAAAATCTTAGATCCTAAAATCCTAAGATTTTTGGCATGTTTCTATTTATGAACCTAAATTTAATTAAGAATTAAGATTATAAAATCAATTAGGTCTAAAAATTATGAATTTTTAGATCTAAGACATCTTCATAAATTTGGGTTCGGGCTTGGATAGCTCAATTAGGTCTAGCGGTTGATCAAACTAAATCAAGAGTTGATTAGATGGGATCAAGAGTGCTTAGAATTGACCAGCCTAATAGGATTAAGTCTAGGTCAAGGTTGACTCATAGTCACATATGGTCGACCAAGTCAAGACCTAATTTGGCTCCACGGTTCGAGCCTGGATTGTAAGCTAACCCAATTGGTTCTAGTTCAACAATTTGGTATCTAAGGTAAGTTTAAAGATAGATACGGTCGATGGTTTTTAATTGGAAACTACTTGATCTGAATATGTTCTTATCGAGTCAATGGCATATCCCTTCCATCGGTCTCACTTATCTGGCCATTTGGATCGATCCAATTCTAATATAAGGTGACTAACAATTCAAGCTAACCCATGCCACTAGGTTAGTCATAATTATTATGACTAAGTTAAGTTAAGTCTAAAAGACCTAAATCAAATCTTTCTAAAAAAATATTAAGTCATAGGTCTTCCACCATTGTAGATGTGCAGACCCTTTACGGGATTGATTGTTCTCAGCTGGTTATAGTAGTTTAGTTGCATCGGAAAGATGCAACCATGTCTATTAGACATTGGATGCTATGGGTTGAAGGATAGGTTGGGCTCAGTATTTTAGATACGGTGAGGGATCCAATCAGAAATCCAATTCATGCAAATGGTGAGTCTGACTTAACTAAAGAGTGGAGCAATATTCCAAGCATGGTGAGCTTTATGAATTAGAGATCAAGTTTGGATACACCATAATTAGAGAATCATTGGACAAGAGTTGTCTACTCATTAGCTGACTCATTACCAATAACTATTAGGTGAGGTGGTGAGCCAGTCGGTGGAACCGCACCACCCATTAGAAATTAATGATCATGAAGATTTTTGCATCTTTGTCAAGAAAGTATAGGGATCTGAGAAAATAGTGAAAGCCTAATTTATTTAAAAATAAAACTTCTAAATAAATTGGTCAAGTCTAATTATTAAATCTAACTAGAAATATTGACTCTCTACAGAAAATGTCTGTGTCCAACCTACTAGCCCATATCCTGGACACCCACAGACTGATCGGACCAAATTGATTGGCTTCAGAACTATAAAATTATTTTGTGTTATGAAAAGCTGACTCATATACTGGACTAGGAACCCCCATCTTACCAGCATGTCCATCCACTGAGCAAAGAGCATCTCTGAAAAAGTGGATAGACGAAGATAATAAAGCTAGGTACTATATGTTGGACTCGATGTCTGATGAGCTTGAGCACCAACATGAGGACATCAAGACTGCTTGCCAAATGTTGGCTCACCTATAAGAGTTATTTGGTAAATAGAGTCATGCAGCCAAGTATCAAGTCATAAAAAGATTTTTTAAGGCTCAAATGCATGATAAGCAGTCAGTCCATTAGAAGCTGAACTGTCCTTTATTCCTAGCCAGCCTGAAGAATAAAAAAGAGGCAGGTCCTTCTAGAGGTATGCTTGTTATAGAATCTAACCTTATGGTTTCTTTTATATCCAATTGGGTGCTTGACTCTGATTCTAGTGCTTACTTGTGCACTTCTATGCATGGTCTTGAGGAGAGTAGGAGGCTGAGGGATAGTGAGATGATCCTACACGTTGGAAACAAGCAAGAGTTGCTATTATGGCTGTGGGAACCTACCCTCTTCAACTACCATTAGGATTAGATTTAGTACTTAGGAACTATTTTTATGTGCCTGCAGCAAGCAAGAATTTAATTTTTATTTCTTATTTAGCATAGAAAGGCTATGTAATTATTTTTCTTAAGGACCATTATAATATTCTTTTTAAAAAAATAAAATTGCAACTGGTTTACCTATTAATGATCTCTACCAGTTATATATTGATGTTTATGTTTTCAATATTGAGCAAAATATGAATGCCATAGGATCAAAGCGACCTAGGAAGAGTCTAAATGATAGGTATCTATGGTACCTTGAGCTAAGTCATATAACGGAAGATAGGATTAACAAATTAGAGAAATTTGGGCTATTAAATTCATTGACTTTTGAGTTATATCCGATTTGTGAATCATGCCTTCATGGTAAAATGACCAAGCTCTTCTTTGTAGGATAGGGGGAAAGGGCCACGACCTACTTGCCCTAGTACATACAGATATGTGTGACCCATTTGATGTACCGACCAGAGGTAATTATATCTACTTCATCATCTTTACCAATGATTTGTCTCGATATGGATATATGTCCTTAATGAGACACAAGTCTAAAGCCTTTGAATGGTTCAAAAAATTCAGACTTGAAGTAAAAAAATAAATCAAAAAGCCTATTAAGGTTCTTCGATCAGATCAAGGAGGTGAATACCTTAGTGTGGACCCTAGTTTGATTTTGATGATAACAAAAGCATTTGAGTATAAATTGTTAAATCACTAACATTGGTTGTGAGGATGTGTAGTTGTAAATTTCAAAGTGCTCATAAATATCAAGTATTCCAATTCATCCAAATGAAGATTCATCACTAAAGATTTTAGAGAAGAAGTACTAGAATGGATACAACTTTCTAAAGATCAAAATGAAGATTAAATCAAGACATAAAGGATAAGTCTAGCCTACAAAATAATTTGGAGAAGAAAGGTTCAGAAACAGTCTTTGGCATACTTGACACGTAAACTGGGCCGACCCAGTCTGAGACTAAGCCATCACAGTCTCAGTGAAAGTATAAGACAGAAAGGGTAGAAAGCTGAATTTTTATGATCCAGGAAATTGAGCTGACCCAGTTAAAAACTGAGCTGATCTAGTGGAACTAGGCTGACCCAGTCAGAAAGTAAGCCGTCCTAGTCTCAAACAATAGAAGAAGATAGAAATAGTATTTTAGGACTTTTGAGACTGAGCCAATCCAGCTGAAAACTGAGCCAGCCCAGTTTGGTTTGAGCCAACCCATTTTAAAACTAAGCCAGCCCAGTGCCTATAACGGCTAATTTTCAGTTCTGCAGCTTTTTCACTCTTCACATCTTCCAACAACTATTTTGGATCTTCCAATGGCTAGATCACTTTCAGAAGCCTATGATGATGACTTGTAATGGTAGGAAACCTCAAAGATACTTAAGAAAACACTTGAGCCAAGAAAAATAACTTTTGATCCCACAAGAGAGAGCTTCCAAATAGATTTTTAGTCCTTGAAGTGTGTGAGCTCAATAGTGAAAAGGAAGGAGTGCTTTTTTAGTGTTACCCTTGTCCTTCCAACATCCTCAATCAAAGAGAAGTTAGGCCATCATCATTGAAGATCAACTCTTACTTCTTTCAAGCATTCAAGAGAAAAAATCAAGCCTACAAGCCAAGCTTCCAGATTTTCTTCTCCTAAGCTTCAAGAGTTTGCTTTTATTTTATTTACTATATTATTTATTTTTATTTCAAGTTTCTTGGGGTGAGAAATATAGGTTGGTCCAAGCTTAGAGTTGAACATTGTATGGTTGTGATTGGTAAGCCAAAGTGAAAATCAATTGAAATTGATTGTTAGCTCAGAAAAATAATCATTATATAGTTGTGATTAGTGAGCCAAGATTAAAATCAACTGGGTTGGATTGTGAGCCTAAATAAAACAATCGGATTGTAATCAAGCCTAGTGATTATAGTTGAATTCCTAAATGGTTTACTTAGGGAGTGGACGTAGGTGCTGAGTTTGGCACCGAACCACTATAAAATCATTGTGTTTATGATTGCATATTACTATTCTATTGATTTTCTTCACTGCACATTACATAGCTTATTTGTTGGCATTTAATTAGATCAATCTACTTACATCATAAGCTTAAAATTTAAAATACCCAATTCACCCCTCCTCTTGGATAGCCATACTTGGGCAACAAGTGGTATCAGAGGAAGTGCTCTGTTATTGATTATTGACCTTACCATCTAGGGTGAAAGATCTATGGCAACCCAAATGAAGGTTTTGTTTAATGAAGGATATTCTATAGCTAGACCTCCATTTTTTAATGGCTCACATTATAGTTATTGGAAAGCATGCATGCGCATCTTCATACAAGCACATGATTATAACCTATGGAAGATTATAATCGATGGCTCACACACCCCCAAAGCATTGAAAGAGCATGATAAGGAAATGATCCAACTTAATGCTAAGGCCATAAATATACTTTATTGCTTTTAAGAGTTAAATGTATTTAATGCAATTTCTTCATGTATTTCAGCAAAATATATATAAGAGAAATTGGAAAGAACTTATGAAGGAGCAAATCAAAAAGAGAAATCAAGCTTTCAAGAAGAAAAGAAAGCTCATCCCAACCTATGCCTCATAGCTCATGAGGATGAAAAGAAGAAAAAGAAGAAGAAACAAAGAAGAAAGAAAGCAATAATTAAGAGGAAGCAAGTCAAAGAAAAGCTAAATGAGAAAGAGGAAGAAAGTGCTATAAATTCTTATCTGATCGTCAATGACATTGAGGTAAACATTAATGACTCTTCCAATTTTACTTTTGATGAGTTATTTGAAGCCTTTAATGAATTAATGGATGAATTCAAAAATTTAAGGCCAAAAAATAAAGAGCTTAAAAGATCAAATCTTCTTCTAGCTAATAAAAAGAATAATCTTCTGAGTGAAAAAGAAGATCTTTTAAAAGAAATAAATTCTTTAGCTAAAGAAAAGAATGCACTTTCTAAAATTAAAAAATCTTTAGTTGAAGAAAATACTAAGTTGAAAGAAGAATTCAAAAAATCAATATTTTACATTGAAGAGAAAAAAAAAATTATTGGAAGAAAAGAAATCTCTTATGAAAGAAAATAAAAAATTAAGAAAAAAGATTGAAAACTTGAAACCCATGCTTGAAAAATTTACTATTGGATCTCAAAAGCTTCAAGCAATTTTAAATAATCAAAAGGCTATTTTTGATAAAGTAGAAATTGATTATAATTTATTAAAAAAAAAAAAATTTGTCAAAAACATGTTTAGCAAAGCTTCATTTGAAAATCACTCAATTACATGTTTCAAATATAATAAAACTAGCCATAAAATTTTTGAATGCAATACCAAAAGAATCGACCAAACCTTAAGTAAGCAAATATGGATTCCAAAAGGAACCATAAGCTCTAACCTCAATGGACTCAAGATGGCTTGGATACCAAAAATTAGAAAATAATTTTACAGGTATACCAAGGATCCAATAGAATGAAAAGAGAAAAATTTTATGGATAGATGCCTTGGGAATAAAATTGGATGGGTGATGATATTTGATAAAATCTAAACTTTTCTCACATCATGCCATCATTGTTTAGTAAATATATTCTAATTATTAATTAGCATAATTATTAAGCATGTTTGATTGATTTTGATGATTTATCATTGCTTAAAATGATCATACTCTATGAATTGAAAGTTTGATGTATTAACTTTAATGATTTGTTAATATGTATGCATATGATAAATCTTTTCATATTTTGATAAGTATGATTGATTTTGATGCTTGCAATAATTTGAATGTCTTGATTTTAAAGATTAATATGATCTCCTCTATATATCATGCTATGGATGAAATGGTTTATCTTAAAAATTCAACATGATATTTTAAGCCTCTCCATATCAATTTTACAATTGATGAATTTAAATCAAACGACGCTTAATTGGATATGAATGTTTTAATTGCTAAATTTATAAATTAAATAAATTTTGACATTCCCCCATAAAATACTTAATTATTAAAATTCTCCTAAAATTTTGCAAGGAATAAGTATTTGAAGATAAGTCTTTCTATTATAAAGATCAGGTGCTTGATTTGTTGATATGCCTTGTATCTTAGGTTTACCTCTAAGAATTTAAAATTTTCTTGTTGAACCAAATCCCATAGAACCATTATCTAAATTCTTTTTGATTTGATCATACTTGATTTGTTTGATTATCATACCCCTAATTGATTAATTTTTTTCTCCTAAATTTACTTGAATATATTTCTTGATTATTGATTTGATTGCCTCTTTGATCTTAATAGAGAACATCAGTTTTAAGTAATTAGTATCAAATAGCTTGCTATTTATCACATATTTGATTGATTTATCATTAGGCAAAAAGAGAAAATTATTTTTATTTTAAATCTAATTTTGTACAACTATATGTTTGATATGATATCATTTGAATTAAATTCAAAAATACACATCTTTTCTGAATCTAATTACTTGATATTTCTTATGAAAAGAAAGAGATGATCTTTTTGAAGAATAACTAAATTATTTTTATAATTTATCTTAACTAATTTGCTGATATTAATTCAAATTGATTTATCATTCTAAATCTTTAAAATTATTTTATTTGAATCAATTCATCTCTACTTAATTCAAAACTAAAATCATTGGTATTAAGAAAATCTTTCAAAGAAATGGCTTTATTTGCTAAAGTAAGGAGAAGAAAATATCAAAAAAAAAAAAAGATCATTTAATTGAAAAGACCTTTGAAATTGAAAATATCTTTCAAATTTAGAAAATCTGAATTTAGTATTTAAAGTCTTGTTAAATATACTTGATTTGAAAAAGGGAGAGAAAAGTTGAAAGATAAAATAATCGATCTATAATTATGAAAAATAAGGAGAGACAATATTATTGAAATATTAAAAGAAAAATGAATCCTTGGTATCTCCAAAATAAGGGAAGAAATACTTTTTGATCTTAATTTGATTGAAGATTTTGATCTTAAGCTCTCAATTAATTAATTTATGAACTCCTTAGATTGAGCTTTTACATATTTATCCAATTTAATTTACATGATTTGATTGCTCTATCTTATTTCTGGATAATTAGTTGAAGTTAAAAGAAGTTTGAGATATATTCTTACTCTAAATAAATTAATTATAATATATTCTTCTAATTTTAAAGCTCATTTATAAATATAATACTTAATTTTTCATGTGTCAATCTTTTAAACATGGTTTGCATGATTATTCTTGGCAAATGATTGGACTTAAATTAAATTTACAGCATATTCCTTCTCAAAAATAAATTTCTAAACCTAAATTTGAAACTCATCTAAAAATTTAAATTTGATCCTAAATTTCTAATGTGCATTACAAAATTTTTATGAATTATTGGTATTGAGGCAACTTTTACTCAAAGCAATAAATTTAAAAATGACTATCATTTACTTTGATACTATCTTTTTACTTTGCTCGATACATTTTTGATACATACATTTTTCGAACTTAATTGACTGAAATTTTTTTTAAAGAAAATATTGATATTAAAGTAAATATTATACTTGATTTCATGTTCAAATCTTTTGAAAAACTCTATTCCTCTTAAAGCTTAAAAGTGCATATTTAAAAATTTAATTAAAGGTCATATACATTCAAAAAGGAGAAGAGCCTATGATATTTAAATTTAAGCTAATTTTTAAAATTAAAATAAATATTTTAAACTTATGTTGAGTGAAAGGATAAATTTTTAAAAGAAAGCTGATTTAGTTGAATTGATTTTTTAAACTTGATATATTTCTTACTTTGATACATTCATGTTATTAATTTTGATAATTTTTCTTCATCTTTTTCATGAGCTTTTTGATAATGACAAAAATAAGGAGAAGAATGAGTATAAAATAAGAATTGTAACTACGAGTATGGAAGAAATCAGAACTTGAATTGCTAAAATGAAAGAAATCAAAACTTGAATTGCTAAATTGAAATCTCGGCACATAGTAAGGGGGAGCGACACAAAATTTAACCTAAATTGAACATTACTATCATATTCAGGGGGAGCATATGTCAAATGATAGAATCTAAATGAATATGATATATGAGTTAATTGGTAAGATCGAAAGAGAATATTATTTTCAAATATAAAGAAAAGGTTATACTCAAAAGATTTTGTCACCATCAAAAAGAAAGAGATTGTTGACCCTAGTTTGATTTTGATGATAACAAAAGCATTTGAGTATAAATTGTTAAATCACTATCCTTGGTTATGAGGATGTGTAGTTGGAAATTTCAAAGTGCTCACAAATATCAAGTGTTCCAATTCATCCAAACAAAGATTCATCACTCAAGATTTTAGAGAAGAAGTACTATAATGGATATAGCTTTCTAGAGGTCAAAATGAAGATTAAATCAAGACATAAAGGACAAGTCTAGCCTACAAAGTAATTTGGAGAAGAAATGATTAGAAATAGTTTTTGGCACACTTGGCACGTAAACTAGGCCGATCCAATCTAAGACTGAGCCATCCTAGTCTCAGTGGAAGTAGATGATAGAAAGGATAGAAAGCTAAATTTTTGTGACCCAAGGGATTGAGCCGACCCAGCTGAAAACTGAGTCGACCCAGTGAAACAAGGCCAACCAAGTCAGAAAGTGAGCCATCCTTATCTCAGACAACAAAAGAAGACAAACAATATTTTAGAATTTCTGAGATTGAGCCGATCCAGTTTAAAACTGAGCCAACCTAGTGCTTGTAATGGCTAGTTTCTAGTTCTATAGCTTTTTCACTCCACACATCTTTCAATGGCTATTTTGAATCTTCCAATAGCTAGATCACTTCCAGAAGTCTATGATGATGACTTGTAATGATAGGAAACCTCAAGGATACTTAAGAAAATACTTGAGCTAAGAAAAATAACTTTTGAACCCACAAGAGAGAGCTTCTAAGTAGATTTTCAGTCCTTTAAGTGTGTGAGCTCAATAGTGAAAAGGAAGGAGTGCTTTTTTAGTGTTATCTTTTTCCTTCCAACATCCTTAATCAAAGAGAAGTTAGGCCATCATCATTGAAGATCAACTCCTACTTCTTTCAGGCATTCAAGAGAAGAAATCAAGCGAACAAGCAAAACTTTCAGATTTTCTTCTCCTAAGCTGCAAGAGTTTGCTTTTATTTTATTTACTATATTATTCATTTTTATTTCAAGTTTTTTAGGGTGAGAAAATTGGGTTGGTCCAAGTCTAGAGCTGGACATTGTATGGTTGTGATTGGTAAGCCAAAGTGAAAACCAATCGGGATTAATTGTTAGTTTGAAAAAATAATCATTATACGGTTATGGTTGGTAAGCTAAGATCAAAACCAACTAGATTGGATTGTGAGCCCAAGTAAAACAATCAGACTGTAATCAAGCCTAGTAATTATAGTTGAATTCCTAAGTAGTTTACTTAGGGAGTGGACATAGGTGCTAAGTTTGGTACCAAACCACTATAAAATCATTGTGTTTATGATTGCATGTTATTGTTCTATTGATTTTCTTCACTGCATATTATATAACTTATTTGTTGGCATTTAATTAGATCAATCTACTTACATCATAAGCTTAAAATTTAAAATACCCAATTGACCCCCCTCTTGGATAGCCATACTTAGAAAACACTTAGTTAGAAATTCCTAGACTATCTCAAAGACAATGGCATTATCTCTCAATTGACTCCACCTAGAATGTCTCAACTCAACGGGATTTTTTGAATGAAAAAGTCGGATCCTATTAGATATAGTCCGATCCATGATGAGCTTTACGAACCTTTCTGATTTTTTTTAGGGACATAGTCTAATGACCATAATTTATTTATTACATAAGATTTTTTCTAAAATCATTCTTACCACACCGTATGAGATATGACATGGTAAGAAACCAAGTCTGAGTCACCTCAAAATTTAGGATTGTCCAGCCCATGTCAAGAGACAGTAGGAGAATAAGTTAGAGTCTAGGTCCTTTAAAGCTCGGATCATAGGATATCCTAAAAAATTGTTATGATATTATTTCTATCTTTCAGAAGATCATAATGTGATTGTGAGTCGACATGCTATTTTTCTTGAAAAGTAATTTATTCAAGATGGTGGCATCAGGAGATAGATTAAGCTCAAGAAGAAGGTCTCCAAATAGCAACGAGCTAAGGAACCTATGGAACCCAATTAAATTGAGCCAATCCAAACATAACTTCCTCCATCTCATAGGTCGAATAGAATTTTTCATCCTCCTGAAAGATACTTAGGTACTATTTTATAGGATGTAGAAAAAATATTCCTTATGAAAAATAGGATTCATGGTGATGATCCCAAAACCTATGACAAGATGATATTAGATATCAACTCTAAGAAATGGTTAGAGGCAATGAAATCCGAGATTGACTTGATGCACTAGAACCAAGTCTAAACCTTGGTAGATCTACTTGAAAGTATAGTATCTATTGGGTGTAAATGGATCTTCAAGAGAAAGATAGATGCCAATGGAAATGTAGAGACATTCAAAGCTATGCTCATAGTGAAAAGGGTATAGTCAGCATGAAGGCATTGACTATCAGGACACCTTCTCGTCAGTAGCCATGCTTAAATCCATCCGCACATTGCTTATTGTTATAGCCTATTTTGATTATGAAATATGATAGATGGACATGAAAATGATGTTCTCAAATAGATATCTTGAGGAAGATATTGTTGATCCCATGATTGATTTTGATGATTGCTAAACTTTGAGTGTTTGAGTATTTAGCCATGTGTTTCATGAGTAGATGTAGGTCTTTCCAAGTATTTAAATTGAAGAATCATTTCAAAAAAAGATCAACAAAAGTTCATCAAGTCAAGATCTTTAAAGAGAAGATTTTTCTTAAGCTTCCAAAGATTAGAAGAAAGAGAGCTCTTTGACTAAAATAAAGAAGACATAAAGTTGAATTCAAATAAAAATCAAATCTCCTTGATTGGAAGCAAAAATCCCTCAAAATAGTCTTGGACCAATTTTCGAGATGTCTCAAAATTTTTTCAAGAACTCTCAAGGGGACTAACACACCCAAACACAGTTCTGGCATGATTTCGAGAGGTCTCGAGTTGAACTCGAGACATCTCGATCTCAGAAGATAGAAACTTAGTTTCTATGCTCTAAGAGCGAGAGGTCTTGCAAGATTCTCGAGAGATCTCATGATTTCGACAAGACATCTCAATTCAGAACCAAGGGGTCTCAAAATCTGGCAAGAGGTCTCGTGAAAAATTGAGAGGTCTCATTTTGCATGGATAGCCTTCAATAGATAGTTTTGCAATGCCTATTTTTCAATCCCAATGGCTATTTCAAAGCTTCCAATAGCTAAAACTCTCACTCCAACCATCTCTAAAGATATTTAAAGATAGAGAATCAATTGGAAAGCAAAAAATAAAGGAATTTAAAAAGAGAATCTTTCAGTTTCAGTGAGGAACATTAAATATCTAAAGAAAAAAAAAAATTATGCACAGATTTTAGCAAGCCTTCAAAGCAATCTTCTCCAATATCTTCTTCATCCTCTCAAGTACAAATTGAAGAAAAGTCAAGCTTTGATCGAGCACATCATTAGCTTCTTCATTGGAATTTAAAGAGTTTCATTTCTATTTTTATTTCTGCACTGAATTTTTGTACTTATATTTTTTATTTCTTTATAAGTTTCTTTGGAGGAAAGAAACTTGAAAATTAGATCCATCCAAGTCTGGAATTAGATATTATAGATTTTGGTTGGTGAGCCTGAAAAACCAACTGGGTTGTTGGTGAACCCGAAAAACTAATGGTGTTAGATTTTGGTTGGTGCTCCTATGAAAATTAACTAGATTTATTTATGAGCCTGGAAAATAAATACATTGTAATTAAGAGTAGATTATAGTAGAAATTCTAAGAGAAGCTTGGGGAGTGGATGTAGGTGTGGGTTACATCGAACTACTATAAATCTTTATGTGTTTGTATTATACTCTTTTCTTCTTTTTCTTTGCATACTTTGCTTGCTTATAATTCTTGCTTTACTTTCATAATTTGATTTTGTTATCTTAATTCCGCTGCTTATATTACATACATTTCATCACACCTCTTTAGTTAAAATCAAAGCACATACTTGTTTAGAAAGTAAATTTGATTAAAATTTTATAAGAACCTAATTCATCCTATTCTCTTGGATTGTTACCTCCGAACAACAATTGGTATCAGAGTACGTGCTATGTTATTGATTTTTGACCTAATCGTTAAAAGTAAAAGATCTTGGCAACCCAAATGGAATCTTTTTTGAATGAAGGCCATTCTATTGATCGTCCCCCATTATTAAATGAATTAAATTACATACATTGAAAAATTAGAATGAAAGTTTTTATACAATCGCATGACTATAACCTATGGAAAATTATTGTCAATGGCCCTCACATACAAAATACATCATTTATTGATGAAGAATCAATGCATCTAAATGCAAAAGCTTTAAATATACTTTATTGTTCATTAGATATAAATGAGTTCAATCTAATTTCTTGCATTTTAGCAAAATAAGTTTGGGAGAAATTGGAAACTATTTTTAAGGAGGCAAAATAAGAAGAAATATCAAGCTCCAAAGAAGACAAGAAAGCTCACCCCAACCCATGCCTCACAGCACGTAAGGATAAAAAGTAGAAAAAGAAGAAGATAAAACAAAAGAAAAAGAAAACATTAATTAAAGAAAAACAAAGCAAAGAAATGAGAAATGAAAAAGAGAAAGAAAGTACTATAAATCTTTGTCTCATGACCAATGAAAATGAGGTAAATTTTGAAAATTCTTTCCAATTTACTTTTGATGAGTTATTTGAAGCCTTTAATGATTTAATGGATGAATACAAAAAATTAAGACTCAAAAACAAAGAACTTAAAAAGTCTAATCTTTCCTTGGTTAAAGAGAAAAATAAAATTTTGAGTAAAAAATAAGAGCTTTTGAAAGATATAAAATATTTGGCCAAAGAAAAGAAAGAATTTTTAGAACTAATTGAAACTCTAGGTGAGAAAAAGAAGAATATAGTTAAATTTGAAAAAAATTTTATTGAAGAAAAAGAGAAGCTCTTGAAATCTGAAAGATCTCTTTTGGAAGAAAATGCAAAACTAAAAAAAGAGATTGAAAATTTAAAATCCATGCTTGAAAAATTTACTATTGGATCTCAAAAGCTTCAAGCAATTTTGAATAATCAAATGGTTGCTTTTAATAAAGCTAGAATTGGATATAATCTTTTAAAAAAATAAAAAATTATTAAGAATATATTCACTAAATTTTTAACTGAAAATCACTCTATTAGATACTTCAAATGTAACAAAGTTGGCCATAAAATTTTAGAATGTAACATTAAAAGAATTAGCCAAACTTTAATCAAACAAATTTGAGTTCCAAAAAGAACCATGTTCCCTAACATCCATGAACCCAAGATGACTTGAATACCAAAGATTAGCAAATGATTTTGCAGGTTCACCAAGCATCCAATGGAATGAGAAAAGAAAAATTCTATGAATGGATGCCTTAGGAATAAAATTGGATGGGTAATAATGTTTGATAAAATCTAAACTTTTCTCACATCATGCCATCATTATTTGCTAAATATATTTTGATTATTAATTAGCATAATTATAATGATCATTATTTGCTAAATATACTTTGTTTGATTGATTATGATGATTTATCATTGCTTATAATGATCATACTCCATGATTTGAATGTTTGATGTATTGATCGTATATCATATTGATTATTTGTGTTAATCTCATTATTTTATTCTAAATTCAGCATGCTTGTTCAATCCTTTGTATCATGCTATATTGATCTTTAATTATTTGAGAAACCTAAATTGTTACGAGCTTGATTGTTCATGAAACTATTTGGATGCTAAACTTACAAATTGAATAAATTTTGACATTCCCCCATAAGATACTTAACTATTAAATTTTTTTAAAAAAATTATATAACTTAAGTACTTAAAAATAAGACATTCAATTAATACAAGATCAAGTACTTCAAGTGTTATTTTGAATTATATCTTAGGTTAACCCCTAAAGATTTCAAAACTTTCTAGTTGAATTGAACTCATAAAGCCTTCATCTAGTTTCTCCTTGATTTGATCTTATCCTATTTGATTATTGAAACCCTCCCCAATTGATTAATTTTTGATTTTCCAAATTGATTTGAATATCTTTCTAGATTATTGATTTGATTGCCCTTTCTTATCTTAAAAAAAAAATTATTGATGAACATTCTTATTTTGTTTCAATTGATTGATTTGAAAATTAAATTTGAAAAATGATCTGTTGCCCAGGTATGGCTACCCAAGGGGGGGGGGGCTGAATTGGGTTTCTAAAAAGTTTGACCAATTTAAACTCTAATGCTAATATGTGCTTCTAATTAAAAGAAACTTGAATGCTTTATGGTGAATGAGCAATGTGTCGCAGTGGAATTAAAAGCAACTAATTAATGTAAATATGTAAAGCAAATAAAGCAAAAGCACAATCAAATACATAAGAATTTTATAGTGATTTAGTGCAATCCCGCACCTACATCCACTCCCCAAGCTCTCCTTAGGAATTCCACTATAATCCTAGATTACAATGCCTTTGTTTTAACCTGAGATCACAAACAAACATAGTTGATTTTGCCGGGCTCACCAACCACAATCCTACACCAATAGTTTTCCAGGTTTACTATCAACTCAGTTGGTTATATCCTAAGAGCACCAACCACAACCTTACATCGATAGTTTTTTGGGTTCACTATCAATCTAGTTAGTTTTAACCTAGGAGCACCAACCACATTCTTTATACCGTCCAATTTTTGGCTTGAACCAACCTACACCCCAGGTTTCTTTCTCCTAATAAAACTTGTAAAGAAATAAAGATACAAATATAAAAATTTAGCACAAGAATAAAAAGCAAAAAGAAACTCTTTTGAAGCTCGATGGAGAGGCTGAAAGATGGCTCTTGAAGCTTAGTATTCTCTCCTTTAAAGGCTGAGAAGAAGCTTGAATGAATGAGGATAATCACACTTTAAAGCTCTTTAAATTTGATGCACAAAGTCCTCTCTTTTCTCTCTTTTTCTTTTAATATTCAATGAACCTTACTATTTTAATGATATCTACTTTCAATCCACTTAATCTTCTTTTCCAAATGTTTCTCTAGCCTTTAATACTCTTTGTGATGACTGGAGAAGGAATTTTGGCCATTGAAAGGGCTGAAATAGTTGTTGGAGTGAAAAATTAGCCATTATAAAAAGCTACAGAAACTAGTCGTTACGATCATTGGATCGGCTCAGTTTTTGACTGGATCGGCTTAATTTATAGCTCGATCAGCTCAATCCTCTAGTTCTTGAAAAAATTGACTTTCTGCACTTTCTATCTTTTACTTCCACTGAGACTAGGTTGGCTCAGTCTCAGAATGGATCGGCCCAGTTTACGTGCCAAGCGTGCTGAGCAGCCCATTTCAAAAGAGGATGACCTAGGGGTCATCCCTTGGGTTGACCCTTTTGCTAAAATTTAATTTTCTTCCAATTTATGTATCCAAAAATTATGGGACTACTTTCAAAAGATTATAAATCTTCTAAGCTTATTCTTGGAGGCTTCCAAAATAAATTATTTCTATTTTTATAAAATTATAATTTTACCCTTCTTCAAGGATGTTTTTCAATTTAATTTTCTTGAAGCTCTTGACTTGATGATTTTTGTGTGGATCTTTTCTTGGATTAATTTCTTCAATTTGAATACCTAAAAAGATCTACATACATTCTTAAAATACATGATTAGTATTATTTATACTCAATATTTTAGAATCATCAAAATCAATCAGTGAGTCAATAATATTTCTTTTTTTGATAATGACAAAACTTTGAGTATATGCATAAAAATAAAATTAATGTGTTTCAACTAACTGGCTAGTATAAAATATGAAGTAAGAATATACACAAATATAAATGCACACTTCATAAAAACTCCAAATAATATTTTGCATAATTTATATACTCATATCAAAATAATATTTTAATTTAAATCAATGAGTATTAAGGTTCCAAGCAAGAAATTCATTGAGTTTCTTAAGTATTAATTCTTTAAGCATATACTCAATATACCTCTCCCCCTTTTTGACAACATCAAAAAGGCTCATGGAAAAGAACAAGAAAAATCATCAAAATCAATATTAAGGCATTAAATTGAGAGATGTATCAGATTCCAAAAGTCAAATCAAATTAATCATCTCTCCTTTTGAATGATTTTTTCTTTCTTTTCAAAAATTAGCTTGAATTTAAATATTAATGACTCTCTCTTTTTTTTTAATGAATATGACTTTTTAATCAAATTTTTCAAAGATGTACATTTAATCTTTAAGATGAACAGAGCTTTTCAAAAGAATTAACCATGAAATCAAGTATAATATGTACTTTAATATTCATTCTTTTCTTTCTTTTTTAATGAAAATCCATCATTCAAATTCAAAAAAAAATATGTATCGAGCAAATTAATTATAGTATCAAAACAAATGAGCCATACTTTTTCAAATTCAGCTCTTGAGTAGAAATTAAAATAATTTTATAAAAATTTCACAAGGCATATTAAAAATCTAGTTCATATTCAGATTTATTTTTCAAATTCAACTAAGCTTCAATCAATTGTCAAGAATAATAATTCAAATTAAAATATGAAACCAGCATATTAATGATACCATTTTAAGCCATTTTTAATTATTGAAGAATAATTTGTTTGTCTGACACTACTTTAAATTTATAGTACTTTAAATCAAGTAAATCAAATTGAATAAACACATGAAAGCACAAATTGAAAATTCTATAAGGCATTTGATTTAAAATTTAAAATCAATACAATAAAGCTCAAAATAAGATAATTGATTGAGAATTTAAGATCATAAATTTACTAATATTTTTAATCAAATTAAATTAAAAAATATCTCTCCTCCTGCTTTTCATACTAATAGCTGGATTGATTTATTTTTCAACTTTCTTCCCTTCTTTATTTCAAAATAAGCATATTTTAAATTTAGATTATCAAATTGATATATATATATATATATTCATTCTTTAGCATTACCTCCTATTTTTTTTTCAAAAATTTGTATGCATAAGCTTTATAATTTTTGTTACTCCTCCTTTTTCTTTCAAGTTAAGCACATTTAATTGATACCACATTAATCTTTAATTAATATAAATTTATCTTTTAAGCTTTGCTTTTTAAATTTTATTGATACCAAGTTATTAATCATTTTATCTTTGGTATTTTCTCTCCTTACTTTTGCAAATAAAGCTATTTTTAAATTAAATAAAATTTTAAGAGAGCAAGCATCAATTGAGTAAATTAAGTATTAAATTATGTATTTAATTCAAATAAACATAGCATTCACTCATGTAGAAAATAAATTTTTCAAAAATTTATTTTTTATTTGCTTCGAAAGATGTTTACAATGATAAAAATCCATTAAAATCCAAAAGCATGCCATATAGATGTACTTCTCAATTTTAATTAATAAGAACTTTAGGCTTCAAAAATTTGAATAATATAATCTTGAAAATACTTCTCTTTACTTTGATATTAAAGTAAATCATTTAAAAATGTACACAAGAATTTATCTCAAATATTATAATAGCAAGAATATAGGCATGAAAATTCATATTTGAGACAAAGCAACTATTCTTTTGCTAAAAGATAAATCAATAAGATATAAAGCATACTATAAGCTATCTAATCCCAAATGGATATATCATTCAGAGATTTGTTTAATTTTTTCAAAAATATCTTTTTCTCTTCTTAAATAGTATCAATCAATTTGAACTATAAATATATCAAGCTTATAATTTATTTCAAAGTATAATATGAAAAATATATTCATGCAAACCAGATTGAAGGAAAAAAATTATTTTTTCGGATCAGCATCGTTCAGATCTGATCGGATCAAGAGAGATATTTCAAAAGTTTCTCTCAACTATCCAAATCAGATCTGAGATGTTTCAGATCTGATTATATAGATCTAATAAATAAAAATAAAAATAAATTAAATCTAATTTAATTTATATCTGAATATTGGGTAATCAGATTATCCTTAGATGATCCTACTGATTGCTTGAGATTCTGGATCTAGCCATGCAAGCATCTGGCCTCTACCGGTATCCACTCAGACTGGATCTGGAGATCTTCTTCTTCTTTATCACCTCTCCAAAAATCAGATCTGGATCTGATTTGGAGGATCTTTAAAATTTCTTTCGAAGATCAGCAGTCGTCTCTACAGCAGTGTTGCCTTCTTCCTTTCTCGTCAGCCTTTTATTGCCTGGATCGCACCAAACTGGAGCCCAACTTGCCTTGGGTATGGAGAGGAGAGAGAGGATCAGAAGATGGCATGGAGGAGGGAGAGAAGCATCCTTGGGGAGTGGCTAAGAGAAAACTCTTTTAAAGTTGGGAACAGATAGGATTTATTTATAGACCCTGCTGTGCCATGCAGTGCCACATCATTCCGGCCAATCATGTTGCTTCGTGCAATCAGATCTAAATCTAATTGATGGGATGATATCACCTAATCAGATGATAGACCCATAAATTCATCCTTAGATGGTGCCTAAGATTAGTCAAAGTCTATGGCTAGGGATCATCTAAGTTGAATCCAAGAAGCAACCTGGAGTCCCATCCGTATGGGACTCCAGGCGTCCCTATCCATGGGCGCACGCCATCCTAGGAATGCACCCCCTCCTTTCCAATATCTAGCAAGGAGACAAGCCCCTATCTACTCTCTAATAAGTGTGTGACACATGGACGGATGTCTAAGTATCAAAGGTCAACGTTTGACCAAAGTCAAAGACAAGAATTAGTAGGTGACTGAAAATGGCAGGTGTTGTCTTTAATTTATCTCATAAATTAAGACAACCCTTTTTTGATCTAAACAAGCTTCAGTCAGACCAAGTGAAGGTACCTAAGTGAGTACAAACTCATTTGGCTCAATTAAGATAATTTTTAATGATAATAGAAGGAGAACGTTAGCTTAATCGTGTGCTAGCACGATTTCCTTAAACCTAATTGAATCTAATTCAAATCAATTGAACTGGGTTAGTCCAATTGATGATATCCAGATCCAAACTCTTATTTGTATGACCCAATTAGATTTAGTTCTATATGGTAATGGGATATGTCATGATCTCTATCATCGACATCATCGAAACTTCTTTCAATGGATCAGAACTCTTTTGATTCAGACAACTAGAATGATCAATCATCCAAATCATTTTAATTGCTTCCAAAATCCACCAGTGACACCTAGCAGTATATGGTGGCAACCCATCAGAACTGAAAATGAACCTCTTGGTGCAGCTACTTGTGTGATTAAGTTCTTCTATCTTGAGCCTCCGATCAGATTAGGGTTAAGGTGAACTCGTCAAACCCTAGTTTCTATCATATGATTTAATCATTCGATTCAAGTCCGATGTGAAAATCTTAAATAGAAACTCTTTCTATTATTTCACTCTGCCATGGCCATGGGCTTATGGACTTGATTCTCATGATCATCATAGGGCTGCTTCTCATCTACCGAGGTAGATAGATTTCCTCTTGGTGCAATCCAATTCCTACAATGAACATGCTATAGCCAACATACACCTCAGGATTTTGAATGGCTAGGAGACCGAGTAATGGTGTAGTCAAACTATAACACCCTCAAGGTGAACTATCGATGCACCTCAGGATCAAAGAACCAGACACACCACTACAGCATCGAGTCAGTCATTCGACGAGAAGGTAGACTTCCTAATGACTGCTCGAGGTGGTCACGCTCAGTGCCCTCGTTCTCTAATGAGTACTTATACTCTCGCTTCGGTATCTCTACATCATAGACTCAAGAGTCATCTACCATAAAGAAGCAATTGTACACCAACCTTTCAGATCAATCATCATCCTCATGATGATCCTACGGTCAGGAGCATTTTATGAGTTAATAATGAAAATTCATGTCTTAAATTTTCAACTCTTGAAAATATGAATTATCATTACCATTAACTCAAGGGATGTATCAGAGACACTAAATACACATTTATGATAGAAAATAACCTATTTTATTATTTATAGTCAAAATTATAATTTTTCCCCTAGAAGTGTATTACAAGTGTCAGCCAATTCTGGCTTCTAGGGCACATATATTTAACAAACTTTCACTTGATGTAAAGCCAATTAGCCACAAATCTAAGTCCCATCTTCTCAAGATGGGCTTCAATCTTCTGTTGGCCCAACGGCCTTGTAAGCGGGTTCGTCGCATTGTCTGTGGAGTTGACTTTCTTGACCTCGACGTAACCCTTCTCGAGGTAATCACGGATAAGGTGGTATCACCGCTCGATGTGCTTGGATTTTTGATGAGACCTCGGCTCCTTAGCAAGGGCTATGGTGCCATTATTGTCATAGTATAGAGGGATGGCATCTGATGGTATCACTTCGATCTCTATGGCAAACTTCTTATACCAAAATGCCTCCTTTGTAGCTTCTGACGCAACGATGTATTCTGCTTCCATGGTGGAATCTGCTATTACTATTTGCTTAGAACTCTTCCAACTGACAGCTCCATCATTGCACACAAATAGACTATTAGATGTCAATTTTCGATCATCTACATCGGACATAAAATTCGAGTCTGTATACCCCTGGACTTGGAGTTCTCCATTACCAAAGACTAATAACATATCCTTAGTTCTTCTCAAGTACTTAAGGATACATTTCACAGAAGTCTAGTATTCTTTACCTAGATTCGACTGATATCTGCTTGTAACACTCACAGCATGGGCTATATCAAGTCGTGTACACAACATGGCATACATGAGGCTCCCTGTTGCTGAAGCATAAGGGATCTTGCTCATGTGTTCTATTTCCTCAGGTGTGCTAGGGCACATCTTCTTGGAAAGATGAATACCATGTCTAAAGGGTATTAATCCCCTCTTAGAGTTTTCCATACTAAACCTCTTTAGCACTTTCTCTATGTACATCTTCTGTGAAAGTCCTAGCATCCTATTCAGTCTATCTCTATAGACCTTAATTCCTAGAATAAAGGATGCTTCTCCTAGGTCTTTCATGGAGAATTCTTTAGATAACCATATTTTAACTATGGTCAACATGGGAATATCATTCCCAATAAGGAGGATATCACCCACGTATAATACGAGAAAGACAACAATGCTCCCACTGACCTTTTTAAAGACACATGGCTCCTCCTCATTTTTGATGAAACCGAACAATTTGATCACATCATTAAAATGAGTATTCCAGCTCCGAGATGCTTGCTTAAGTCCATATATGGATCTTTGTAACTTGCATACCTTATGATCATCATCACTGGACGTGAAACCTAATGGTTGTTCCATATAGATATCTTCCTCAAGATATCCATTTAAGAATGCTATTTTCACATCCATTTGCCATATTTCATAATCAAAATAGGCTACAACAGCAAACAATGTATGGATGGATTTTAGTATAGCTACTGACGAAAAGGTATCCTGATAGTCAATGCCTTCATGCTGACTATAATCTTTTGCCACTAATCTAGCTTCGAATGTCCCACATTCTCATTTGCACCAATCTTCTCTTGTAGATCTATTTACACCCAATAGGTACTATATCTTCTGGTGGATCTACCAAGGTCCAGACTTGGTTTGTGTGCATCGAGTCAATTTCTGACTTCATTGCCTCTAACCATTTCTCAGAGTCGATATCTGATATCGCCTCGTTATAGGTTTTGAGATCATCACCATGAACCCCATTACCTACGAGGAATATTTTCTCTATTTTCTCTAAAATAGTACCTAAGTACCTTTCAGGAGGATGGAAAACTCTTTTTGATCTACGAGGTGGAGGAGGTAGTGATTGTATTGGCTCAACCTGATTTGGTTCCATTTGGTCCTTAGCTCATTGCTCTTGTGAGACTTTCTCATCGAGCTTGATCTGCTTTTCAATGCCGCTATCTTGAATAAACTATTTTTCAAGAAAGATGGCATATCGACTCACAATCACATTGTGACCTTCTGGAATGTAGAAATAATATCCTAATGACTATTTAGGATATCCTATAAATCGAGCTCTGAAGGACCTAGAATCTAACTTGTCCGCTTGTTGTCTTTTGACATGAGCCGGACAACCCCAAATTCTGAGATGACTCAGACTTGGTTTCTTACCATGCCATATCTTATATGGTATGGTAGGAACGATTTTAGAAGGAACCATATTTAGTAAGTATATTATAATTAACAAACAGTGTCCCCCAAAAAAATTAGGAAGGTCTGTGAAGCTCATCATGGATCGGACCATATCTAATAGGGTCCGATTCCTCCATTTTGAAATCCCATTGAGTTGAGGTATTCCAGGTGGAGTTCATTGAGAGACTATGCCATTTTTCTTAAGATAGTCCAGAAATTTTCGACTAAGGTATTCACCTCCTCGATCTGATCGAAGAACCTTAATGGATTTTTCTATTTGCTTTTCTACTTCATGTCTGAATTCCTTAAACTTTTCAAAAGATTCAGACTTGTGTCTTATAAGATACACATACCCATACCTAGATAAATCATCGGTAAAGGTTATGAAGTAGATAAAATTGCTTTTAGCCGGCACATCAAATGGGCCGCACACATCAATATGTACTAGGGCAAGAAGATCCGTGGCCCTTTCCCCATGTCCTACAAAAGGGTGCTTAGTCATTTTGCCATGAAGGTAGGATTCGCAAATTGGATATGACTCGGAAGTCAACGGACTCAATAGCCTGATTTTCTTCAATTTGTCAACCCTATCTTCTGCTATATGACCTAGTCTTAGGTGCCATAGATACCTATCATTTGGATTATCCCTAGGTCATTTCATTGTATTCACATTTTGCTCGATATTAAAAATAGATACATCAATATGTAACTGATAAAGACCGTTGATAAGAAAATCACTTGCAATTTTATTTCTTTTATAAAGAATGTTACAATGGTTCTTAAGAAAACTAATTACATAGCCTTCTAATATGAGGCAAGAAATAGAAATCAAATTCCTGCTTGCTACAGGCACATAATAACAGTCTTTTAACACTAAGTCTAAACTAGATGGTAGTCGAAGAGGGTATATTCCCATGGCCACGGCAGCAACTCTTACTCCATTTCCAACATGCAGGATCATCTCACCATCCCTCAACCTCCTGCTATCCTCAAGACCCTGCATGGTAGTGCACAAATGAGCACTAGAACCAGAGTCAAGCACCCAACTGGATGCAGAAAAAATCATAAGGTTAGACTCAATAATGAGCATACCTCTAGAAGGACCAGCCTTCTTCTTATTCTTTAGGGTGGCTAGGTATGTAGGGTAGTCTGCTTCCAGTGGCCGTCATTATTGCAATGGAAATACTTTCTTTTGTCAGCGGCCTTCTTCAGCTCTGCCTTTTTCTTCTTTCCTCCTTCCACCTTCTACTTTTTTATAGACTTCTTCTTCTTTTCAAAAGACTTTCTCTTGGAAGAAGTCCGTTCCATAGCAAGTACTGAGCCTTTAGAATCTTTCATGGAAAGCTCAACGGTAACCAGCATATTCATAAGTTTGGCCAGGGAATTTTGAAGTTTATGCATATGGTAGTTCATGATGAATTGCCCATATGTATCAGTCAAGGATTGTAGAATTATGCATTCTGTAGATTCAAGTCCAACTTCACTCTGAGCTTCTCAAGCTCTTCCAAATCCTTGATCATCATCAGACAATGATCTTGGATCGACTGCCCATCATGCATCTTAGGCTTGAAAAGTTGTTTAGTAACTTGGTACTTGGCTGCGCGACTCTGTTCACCAAACATTTTCTGTAGGTAAGTCAACATTTGGTGAGCAGTCTTGATATCTTTATATTGGCACTAAAGTTCATCAGACATTGAGCCCAACATGTGGTATCTAGCCTTGTTATCTTTGTTCATCCACTTATCCAGAGACGCTCTCTGCTCAGCGGATGGACGAGCTAGTAAGATGAGAGGATCTTGGTCCAACACATGGGTTAACTTTTTAGAACCCAAAATAATTTTATAGTTCCAGAGCTAATCCTTGTAATTTGGTCTAGTCAGTCTATGGGTGTTCAAGATTCGTGCTAGTGGATTAGATGCAGACATTTTTCTGTAGAGAGTTAAAATTTTTAATTAGATATTGTAATTAAGACTTAACCAATTTATTTAAAAATTTTATTTTTAAATAAATTAGCTCCCACTATTTTCTCAGATCTCTACACTCCCTCTGTAAAGATGAGAAAATCTTCATGATTAATGATTTCTAGTGGGTGATATAGTCCCACCAACTGACTCATCACCTCACCTAACAGTTATTGGTGATGGGTTAGCCAATGAGTGAACAACTCTTGTTCAATAATTCTCTAATCATGGTGCACCCAAACTTGGTCTCTAATTCATGAATCTCACCATGCTCGAAATATTGATCCACTCCTTAGTTAAGTCAGACCCACCACTTGCACAGATTGAATTCCTAATTGAGTCTCTCACCGTATCCAGAATATTGAACCCAATCCATCCTCCAGCCCGTAGCATCCAATGCCTAATAGATATGGTTGCATCTTTTCGGTGCAACTGAACCACTATAACCAGTCGAGAACAATCAACCTCGGGAAGGGCCCGCACATCTACAATGGTGGAAGATCTTAGACCTAATCTTTTCTTAGGAAGATTTGATTTAGGTCTCATTAAACTAGACTTGACATAGTCATAACCATTATGACTAACCTAGTGGCATGGGTTAGCTCGGATTATTGACCACCTCAGATTAGAATTGTGCCTACAAATATGGCTAGGTAAGTAAGACCAATGGAAGGGATATGCCATTAACTCGATAAGAATGCATTCGAGTCGAGTAGCTCCTAAATAAAAATTAGTCAGTTGTATCTACCAAACTTACCTTAGACACCAAATTATTGAGCCAGAACCAATTGGGTTAGCCTACAATCCAAACTCTAACCACTAAGCCTAATTAGGTCTTACCAAACTCTAACCACTAAGCCTAATTAGGTCTTAGCTTGATCGATCACTTACGTGACTCGATCTTGACCCAGACTTAATCCTATTAGGCTAGTCAATTTAAGTACTGTTGATTCCATCTAATCAACTCTTGATTCAGTTTGATAAACCACTTAGACCTAATTGAGCTACCCAAGTCCGAACCCAAATTTATGAATATATCTTATGATAAGCATCATAAATTCATCAATAAAAGTATTAATTTATTAATTAATTTATATTAATTTTTAAAAATTATTAATCAATTTATATATAATTTTTGAAAAATTCATATTTTTATTAATTAAAAAATTAATTAAAAAATAATAAAAATTAAAAAATAAAATTTTATTATCAATAGAAAGAGCTCATTTTTTTTGATCATAACAAAATAAATTTTGAGTAAAATAAAGCTAAAATTGAAAAGATATGAATTTTTAAAGATATAAAATAAATAAAAATTAAATAAAAAAAGAAAACGGCTCAATCGGCTCCGTAAGCCGAGCCACCAAACCATCAAAGCTGACTCAGCCATTGAAGCCATCAGTCGGTCTACGATCAAGGCGTGGACCGCCAGCTCAGCAGAAATCGATGAATCACAGCGCAACACGTGGCGGACCTAGACCCTTAAAGGGTCCACAGAAATTTATCGTGGCTCATAGGATATTTTGGTCTTTTCACTCAACGACTAGAGTACTAATTGGCTATGGTGTGCGGTGCAGCCAGTCCACGTGGTCCATGAGAATAGTAATTGTGCGATCGGATGGCTGCGGTTGATTGCGGTCAAGATTGGACGGCGGTGGTTATTTCCGAGTTTGATTCAAATTCTATCAGTGATCTGGCGCGATCCAATGGCCAAAAAATCAAGTGATGAAGATCCAATGGTCCAGAATGCTCCCGACAGTGATCAGGACTCCCGACGCATGATTTGCGGTCAGATTTCCTCCATCAACGCGCGATCGGATGGCTAGAATTTAATCCAACCTGGCTCGATACTCATCCAATTTTGATGATTTTTGGACCGTTGGATTTCTATTGAATGGCCATATTTCACCAGGCTTACTAGAGTCGTATCAAAGCTATTTTGATTCAAATTTTATTCGAATTTCTTTGTATTTTGATGATTACAAAGGTTATTAGTCCCATATTGTCTTTAGAAAAAATTATCCAACCCTCCTAGCTCTATAAAAAGGACCCCAGGCCTCCAGAAATCAACATCTCCGATCAAGGTGAAGCTTTGGTACAAAGCAAAGCTAGGCTATGGGTTAAAGGCTACTTCTAAGAAAAGCCGGGCTTCTACATCATCTTTCTGCCAATGCTGATCCAAGATCAGAGATCAAGCTATTTTATTTTATTTTCTTTTTAAATTTTATGTATTTAAATTCTAAAATTTTAATTAATGAAAATTTTATTTTATATTTTAATTTCTTGCTCTTTATTTTTATTGCAATTTTTATACTTTAATTATTGCTTTTATTTTATTGCAAGTAGATGCTAAGATCTAACAAGTAGATCTTAGTACCAAGTTTAAATTACTGCACCTTTTAATTTTTGCTTTTTATTTTCCGACTTCACTTTTGATTCCAAAACTCTTTTTTCTTCTTTTTTCTTTTATAAAATCAAAGATTTTAAATCTAAAAACACTACCTTTCCTATGGATTCGACCCGACTCACTGCTATCTATGCATTTTCAATTATTTTAAGAAGTCGGATTAAACTGATAAACATGGTATCTTAACGACAACATCGCATCCCTATCAAGTTTTTGGCACCGTTATCGAAGATTATTTTTGATTTTTGATTTTTATTTCTTTAATTTATTTTAAATAAATTAAAAATAATTTTGACAAACGCATCCTATCAAGTTTTTGGCGCCATTGCCGGGGAGGCATAAAAATTAAAATTTCTTCATTTCTTTGATTTTTTTTTTATTGCCTACTCATTATTTTTTATTTATTTTGCAGAAAAAGATATAGAAAAAAAAAGGAACAAGGAAGATTAGGGCACGAACAAAACTCTCAATCCAATTCGGTGAGATCATTCCTAAATCCTAAATCTCTTTCCTTATTTTTAATGTTTTTTTTATTTTTAAATTAATTAAAAATTACCTACTTTCTCATCATAAGATTAGAAACCCTAATTATTTAGAGCATTCATCATATTAGTTTTATTTTTATTTCTTATTTTTTTTGGTGATTGCTGGAGGCAAGGTAAGCCTTTTTAGAATTTAATTAGTTAGTTTAAATTGCATAGAACTCTTTGATTGAAATTTCTTTTTCTTTCTTTTGCATATTTCATATTAAACCAAATTAAGGGCACAACCCAATTAAACAAGATAAGGTGGGGATTTGATCACCCTTCCTTGGCCCACAAACAACCAACCAGCATCCTGCATTGACCCTAAACCTTTAATTCTTAAAATCAATTAGACATTAACCCTTAAGGATATTCGAGCTCAATAGGACAAGAAATCCTAAGAGTTGAACCAAGTTAGGGTTAAGTCAATTTGACTGGTGTCTAGGAAAGTGGTTCAGGGACGACTGGGCCCGAAGGAAGGTGGTTACTTAATTGGTTCCCTTCGCTTACTTGGCCAAGCACAATTGGTGTCTAAGGTAAGCAATGGGAGGACTCCCACCGACCTTACACTTACCTGGCTAGTTGATTGGCTAATCCTACACTTGGAGGGCTTGAAGGTTACCTTGACAGTTAGGAGCTGTCTAGATCTAGGGTAACCCTTAGTTATGATTGATTGACCAACTTGATTGCTAACCAACATTAAATCTAACTAAACCTAATTCTTCTCTTTCTTCTTAGTTCTAGGACTCCTTAGGACCTCTTCTTTAGAACTCTTCTTACTCCTCTAAAAATAAAATAAAATAAAAATTAAATTAAACTAATTAAAAAATATATAATTAAATTAAATTAAATTAAATTAAAATTAATAAATAAAATAATTATAAAAAAATTAATTTTTAATATAATAAAATAATAATAATAATAATAAATAATAAATAATAAATAAAAAAATATTCTAAAAATTTTTTTGAACCATATATTAGGGTTACACTAATACATGCATGGTAGGAAATCATTTTTTTCTGATTTAGTTGAACTTAATTGAATGGTTGATTCACGTTAAACATAATAATGGCTAATCTGAATCTAATAGTTCAAAAATTAGATAAAGTTGATCTTCTTGCTCAAAAAATAGATCAACTCCTAATCCTAGATCAACAATCTCCTGCACAATTCACATCATCTTCTAATTATCAGAAGATTTATTCAATCTATGCTAGCCCAACCCATCATGTGAGTAAATATTCTATGACTGCACAATTTTCATATTTTATCCAAGAACAAGTTCAAGCTACTCAAGGATACTCCAAATTGATTAATGACTCATTTTCAAATTCATATAATCCAGATTGGAGCAACCACTATAATTTTTCTTGGACATCCCAATAGACTCAGGCTCAAACCCAAATTTTATCTATCCAAAACTATCAAAATAGGCCCCAATACCAAAATTATACCTATAATAATGGCAAGCCTAGTCAGTTTATCCAGCCACCACATCATGATCAGCCTTCATACCCACCTCCTCAATAGACCAATCTAGCCGATGATAGATTTAACCAACTTCAATAATTGATTCTGACTCAACAGTAATCTATCGTCAGGCTAGAAGCTCAAATAGGATAATTAATTGAGTCTAATATGAGGACAGAACTAGATCAACTACCGAACCTACCAATTTCAAACAACCCACCTAATGTCCACCAATCACTTGGATCAAGTTATCAATTTAATGTCTCACTTAAGAATCCTCAATTAGAGAATGCCAAAGTAATTCCTGAACTTAAAAGCTATAGAATTCTTATGGACCCATACCAAGATCAGGTGAAAGAAAATAAAAATTTAGAGGAATTGGATTAGTACTGAGACTAACCACATAGAAGAACCCGAGCCAAGAATTAGTACTGATGCTAGTTCCAGTTTAAATGAGATAGAAATAGAAAAAAAGAGAATAGATGATTTACCCGAGACTTATAAACCTAATGTCCTATTCCCTTTAACCCTAGAAGTTGGTTCTTCTTATAAAAATCAAAAGGCATGTAATGAAATATCAATGGAGTTGTTTAAGCAAGATCATATTAATTTACCTCCAGAATTAAAACCGCCTTTAGTCACCATTCCAGCACCCATTGAATCAAACTTAACTCCTAATACAAAAACTCCATTCATGAGCATTTTAGAAGAACAAATAGGAGAAATTCTTAATAAACATGGGTCTGAGAATGGAATCATAAATTATATCCCTAAAATTAACAGTGAATATATCAATAATGGGATTATAAATCAACTTTCTGAGATTGGCAATCCAAAACCATTGGAATTTGTCAATCCAATATTCGACACAGGATAATAAGCTACATTGTGTCTGGCTGAAGATGGTAAACTTAGCGCTTGTTGGGAGGCAACCCAATATTTAGTTTTTATCTAATTTATCTTTTTAGTTTATTTTCTTTTTAGGATAATTTGAATAAGTTGGAGGAAGAGCTCAAATTTTCAAAGGCATGTGCTGGACCAAAAATATACTGAGTTAGGTGTATTCTTTCCATGTTCTTTATTACATCCTTTATTTTTTCTTCTCCATTGAGGACAATGTCGATTAAGTTGGGGGGAGAGAAAAATAAAAATTTTAAAATTTTAAGTCCTTGAAAAAGTTAGTATTTAGTATTTAGACACCTGATTATGCTTAAGAATCGAATTAAACTAAGCATTTTTAAAAGAAAATTGATACATAGATTAGAGAATCTGTGAGATATTGAGGAATCAAGTATTAAGAAAATTCAATAAAGAGTTAAGTCTAGAACATAAAAAGTTTTTTCTTGGAGCATTTCTAATTATTTCTACTAGCATCAAAGAAAAGTCTACTTTTTATAGGCTTGTGTAGGGTAACTATACGTTTCTTCATATAAAAATTTATTTTAATAAAATAGTTTTCAAGTACTTCTCACTGAGTAACCGGGCCTCTTTGCCTAAGCAAGCATTGAGTTTCGCGTCAAAAGATGGGAAAGGACAAAGAAGCTCGTTGTAAAGCTAGTCTTAACTCGTAGCCTATTTGATTCGAGCTAGTAAGCCCGAGGGGTATTCTATACCTAGTGCCCTAAAGCCAACTGGTTTGGGAGTCATTGGCCCAAGACTCGCTACATGGATCAAATAGAAAGCTTAAGGAGTTAAGACACTCAATAGTGGTACAACGTTAAAAAAAAAAAAAAAAAAAAAAAAAAAAAATATTGGTTTCCCACCGAGTAAATCGGGTTCCGTTGCCTAAGTAAGCAATGATATTCGCATCAAAAAGTGGGCAATGTGAAAATAAAAATTAATAAATGAAGGATGGAAGTAGCAATACACCTTGCCTATATGAAAGTTTAGACAAATCAGAGATAAAGGTAGGATAATTTAGAAAAAGTTCTAAAAAATTTAATGTTCTTTACTTAATTTTTCTATTGATAAGTATTAATACCCCAATGATATGTCTCATTTAAGCTCTACTGAATATCAATGGCCATTTTGAAAACTGCTTAGGTAAAATTCGAAACTCTAAAGTTAAAAGGTATTTAAAACTAAATTCTTTCTTTACTCGAGGATGAGCAAAGCTTAAGTTGGGGGGTGTGATAAGCATCATAAATTCATCAATAAAAGTATTAATTTATTAATTAATTTATATTAATTTTTAAAAATTATTAATCAATTTATATATAATTTTTAAAAAATTCATATTTTTATTAATTAAAAAATTAATTAAAAAATAATAAAAATTAAAAAATAAAATTTTATTATTAATAGAAAGAGCTCATTTTTTTTATCATAACAAAATAAATTTTGAGTAAAACAGAGCTAAAATAAAAAAGATATGAATTTTTAAAGATATAAAATAAATAAAAATTAAATAAAAAAAGAAAATAGCTCAGTCGGCTCCATAAGTCGAGCCACCAAGCCAAGCCAAGCCATCAAAGTCGACTCAACCATTGAAGCCATCAACCGATCTATGATCTAGGCATAGACCACCAGCTCAGTAGAAACCGACGAATCACAGCACGACACGTGGCGGACCTAGACCCTTAAAGGGTCCACAGAAATTTATCGTGGCTCACAGGATATTTTGGTCTTTTCACTCAATGACAAGAGCACTAATTGGCTGTGGTGTGTGGTGTGGCCGATCCACGCGGTCCATGGGAGCAGTAATTGCGCGATCGGACGGCTACGGTTGATTGCGGTCAAGATCAGACGGCGGTGGTTATTTTCTGATTTGATTCAAATTCTATCAGCGATCTAGCACGATCCGATGGCCAAAAAATCAAGTGATGAAGATCCAACGGTCCAGAATGCTCCCGGCGGTGATCAGGACTCTCGATGCATGATTTGCGGACAAATTTCCTCCATCAATGCGCGATCGGATGGCAGAATTTAATCCGACCTGGCCCAATACTCATCCAATTTTGATGATTTTTGGACCGTTGGATTCCTATTAAATGGCCAGATTTCATCAAGCTTACCAGAGTCATTTCAGAGCTATTTTGATTCAAATTTTATTCGAATTTCTTTATATTTTGATGATTATAAAGGCTATTAGTCCCATATTGTCTTTAGAAAAAAATATCCAGCCCTTCCTAGCTCTATAAAAAGGATCCCA